>JANSTX010025103.1:0-15263 GCA_027564355.1 Penthetria funebris | reverse complement strand
GGACGGACGGACGGACGGACGGACGGACGGACGGACGGACGGACGGACGGACGGATGGACGGATGGACGGACGGACGTACGGACGGACGGACGGACGGACGATCGGACGGACGGACGGACGAATGGACGAACGGACGAACGAACGGACGGACGAACGGACGGACGAACTGACGGACGGACGGACGAACGGACGGACGAACGGACGGACGAACGGACGGACGAACGGACGGACGGACATGCTCAAATCAACCTTTTTTTTCAATTATAAGCACTTCTGTGTATTTTTTTTTTTTCTGAGATATTTATTTCTTGGCGTTAGATGAGCGGGTTCAAATACAATAGACCCTTGGAACTTTATTCCCAGGCCCTAAAAAGTAATTATTGTATTAAGTATAACTGTATGAATCGTGTTCATTCACTTTCTACTGGCATTACGTACTCCGACTCTGGCAGTAATTGGAAACATAGACGTTATGCTGGAGGTGCTAATAATTCTTGAACTACAAAACTATATGTGGCAACGGATGGGTGCGCGTTTGAGCCCAGATGCGGAAAGATAACAAACGAAATTGATTATATTATTATATATAAAATACCATCTTTGATGTGTCCCAGTTAAACACTATATATTAACAGGAAGTGATCATAGATTGATTCGATCAAGACTAGTTTTAGACACCCAATTTTAAAAAACTAAAAAACTTAATGAAGGATACAACCATTATAGGTTGAACCAACTTTAAGGTATTATTGACTAAATTTCAAATAGAAAAAATATGTGCACAACTCAGAGAAGATAAACGTCATACAGATGAATTTAAAGATCTCAATAAATCGATTTCAAAATTTCAAAATTCGAAAACAACAAACAGACCACAATTACTGAAAATCATTGAAGGCTTTTACAATATTTTATTTACGGCTCAAAATACTAATTCGCAATCTTATCTAATATCAAATAGTTTCTGATGTGAGATCAGATAAAATTTCAGATATAACTAGAAATGAAATATATGCAGCTTTATTGCAGATGAAATCTGGAAGAGCCAGTGATGAGGATGGTATAATGATCGTAACAAAATAAAGAGGGGGAAGGCTCCGGTGATTAGTCGAAGAACTTTTCGTTCAAGGATTGAAATTTTTTCCATTTGCTGTGATGATATTGAAGACCAACAGCAGAATGCGTATGTCATAAGCGGTCTTATGATTTGTTTGTAACAAAGTATCTTGATTTTTTTATTAAGTTTACTAGTATGTTTTAAGATCGGCCTAATTGAGTGTAACAAGCGGAATGTCTTAGTTGTAATATTGTCGATACGTAATTACACTTATACACAAGTATATTCCGTTTTTAGATCCATGTTTTTAGCAGTTTATTTTGTAGCCAGCCAAACAGCATGTTCCTTTTATTATGGTTTATTTATTTTGTTTTAAATTTTAAAATGTTGCATTTAAAATACAAATGTAATGGGTTTCCTGATATCTTTAAGTAAAGAGCATTAATAAAAATTATTATTACAATGAATGGCGTTGTCAAATGTTTTGATCTTTCCGGAATACAAAAATGTTGATAAAACTTGCGTGGTGGTTGTTGTCGGTCATTGAAGAATTAAAATTATATCTTCTTGGTATAAACGAGTATTTACATAATAATATCAATGATATTTTCTGTGAAGTTCACAGACATTCATCGGATATGGTGACATAAAGCGAATTGAATCTAGAAATTACTCTTTCTTCTTTTTCTATACTTCATCTTTCAGTTAAATTTTTAATTAATGATTTTATAATAAACATTTTTACAATAAATTCTTTGTAATTGACTGAAACCAAAAATAATCAACTTATTATCACAAAATAGCGTGTAACCTTTGACGTTGATTAGAAAAATTAATAAAAAAAAAAAAAATTATAAAGGAAAATACATAAATTTAATCTCTAAAGCCCTAGATTTTTCTATTCAAAAAATGAAAACTAAAATAAATTTGTAGTAACGAATTATAATAAAGTTATCAATGAGAGAAATATGATGTGAAATCGAGATGTTATTGTTATGATAGGTACAATAACTTTTGGCAGCTCAATTCCTTTTTTTTAAATTAATTCGGAGACATACATTACACATCGAATCTATTGTGGATGTCCTGAACACACAATTCATTTTCATCAGGTATGACACTCAGATAAAGTATTGAATTATATCGTTTTATGATAGCACCGATAAATCATTGAAACGATCGAATGGCATTCACACAAGTTATGCTGAAAGAGTCTATATTTGCCAGAGTAATAATTTAATTTACCATTGTACTAAACAGTCATTCAAATTGAATTACCACCTAACTAAGTGGTAATTCATCTTGAATGTCTGTTTAGTACATCCTTACCATCTAAAGCCGATAATACATGAATGGTGCATAGCATCTGCGGGGAAGAACAAACTCTAGTCTAAACGACTATTGTGAGAATGTTCTCAAAGTAAATTTTGGCATAAGAATGAGCAAAATGATTTATATTTGCCATTGCCCAATTTAACCACATGAATCACATTTTTTGTGCATTATTCAAATACAATAATTTTTAAACGCTCTTATTAACAACTTTGCGCAAAGTTCATATTGTATCCATTTTAATTGACTTGTTTTTTTTTTTTTTTTTACTTTGACTTAGCGAGATTTCAGAGTAGTGTTTAATGTGTAACAATAGTTTTTATTCATGCCCCTATGGAGCAGGCATCGTCTAATGATAAGGAGGCATCTTTCACACTGCCATGTTGAGATTAAGAGATCGGATATTGTTAAATGCATGGGTGAAGCGAATGCAAATGTTAGCTCGAAGAACATGGACTGGGAATCTGTTATGCGTACATACGGAGTAGGTGATATTAACAATAATGGAGAACTTTTTTTTCCGGAATTGTACAGTAATCATAAGCTTTTGTACCAGATATCAAATAGATCACATAACAATTAGTAAAAACTGGAGAAATTCTGTGTTAGACGTTCGTAGCTATAGTGTTACGCCATTGTATATATGTTATTTGCCGATTTCAAGTAGGCATTCGATAGTATTGATCGTTGTAACTTTCTAGAATTGTACATATACAATTCAAGAAAGTTATGTATACTGTCACCATTATTGTTTCTGCTCATCTTGGACTTGTTTATGATCGAATTAAACTCTGAATCATATGATATCAGGTGGGGTCCTTGAAGAAACATAAGAGTGAAATTGAAACGACTCGTGAAATACAGCTCTATCAACGACGAAGAAATACATGAAGTAGTGCACTGCCAATATTTGGGAAGTTTTTTAATCATTGATGGTGGTGCTGAAATTGATGTAAAGTTCCGTATATAAAATGTTTGTTATACTGAATTTCAAAAAAAAATAATCCTTTTTAAAACAAATTGCTTATCTGTACTGTATTTTATGACTGGTGACAAATAACATCGTGTCGAAAATTTAAGTTTTGTCTCAGGTGCATACTAAAAATTTTCTGGCTAGATGCAATATCAAATAAGAATTTATTGAGACTGGCAGATCTTGAGACGATAAACAAAATTATCAACCGAAAAAAGGGGTATTGGATCGGCAATACACTGAGACGACCGGTCAGTGATATTGGAAATTACGCACTAAATTGGAATTCGAATTGTGCTAGGTAACCCGGTGGTGGAGTGACTCTATGGAATATGTTGCCATTCCGTACGATGCGCTCACTTCAATTTGTTCAAACTTTGATATTTTTTAGTTACCACCTTAGAAGTTCATTGAATGCGAGTATGGTAAGCCATTGTTGCAAATAAATGAACTTTCGGTTTTTATAAGTGCGGCGAGTTCTGGTCGAATGTCCTGCGATTAAAATCAAATTATTTGAGTGCCCGAAGGTTTAACGCATTATTTAATACATTTTGTTGGGACACTTGATGATTCACATTAAGTCACTGACATATATCAACACGATAGTTCAATTGCTGGACTTGCCCTTCTGTCATACATGATCGTTTTTGATTGTTTACGTGTTGCTGAACAGTGAAAATTTTCCGATCTGAAAATACCAAGTGTTCGAGTTCGTCACTTACGTGCATGCTTTTCAATGCCTTTGATCGTTGTAGTCTTGTTAGCTTTAGTGCCGATGTTAAATTTAGCACTTCTTGTATCTTTTTAAGCTTCAACTTAAATTGTAGCTCAAGAACAATATAAGGTTGTGAGTTTTCTGCCAAATACAAAGCAATCACGGTACTATGTTTTTCGGTTTTTTTTAAACTTATCAATAACTAAGCACGGCAAGAACATAGTAGATGCTCTCTAACACTATTATTAGGAGACACATAATTAATCCGTTGGTTTTATTTTAATTATTGCACATAATTTCATTATGTTTGATAGATTTTTTTATTTCTGAGACTGTAAAATATCGATTTATCTTCCCCTGTCAAGTACATTGTGGTACTTAGACATTTCTGTATTGAATCTGAATTATATGTTAGCTGCAGATCTTCCAAAATAAAGTTATAATTAGTTGTTTAATTTTTACCAATTACATTTATTAGAAATCTGTCATAACAACATTAGAAATATATTTTTTTTTTACATTTAAAAAC
Source organism: Penthetria funebris (assembly GCA_027564355.1). Classification (NCBI taxonomy): domain Eukaryota; kingdom Metazoa; phylum Arthropoda; class Insecta; order Diptera; family Pleciidae; genus Penthetria; species Penthetria funebris. Next base: position 10,656 of record JANSTX010025103.1, on the reverse strand, counting down.
GGTGTATTAATTAATAAATTATTATAATAAAACATTTAGATAAATTGAAATTAATTTTCTTTAGTATACGAATATATAAAATGCTTAAACGAAATCACACATGTTAACATTTTCATTATTGGCATTCATCTGAAGAACTGTAATTTTCTTTTAAATTTTCCAAAATGCATTCATCACTCTCTGTTTTACTTATTGTAATAACTGGAATTTTTTCGGACCAAATTGATGATTGAGAATCTTGTCGTGGATTGGCTTTAGTTGTTTTTGGGGATGATGATGACGATGAAAATGGCGGCGACGGTGGAGGCGGCGGTGATGGTGGCGGTGGCGGTGGTGGTGGTGGTGGCGGTGGCGGTGGTGGTGGTGGCGGTGGCGGTGGCGGCGATGTTAACGCTGATGGTGACAATATCAATTGTGATGGTATTGGAGGTGGAGATGAAATTGGTGGTGTATATTCTGGTGGTAAATCATCATTCCGTTTATATGATGATGATGAAGATGATGATAATTTTCGGTAGTTTTTATCATCTGAATTTTTATTAGTATTTTCAGTATGTGATATTGAAACTGATTGCAAATCTTGTTTTTTTGTCATAACAGCGTCTCTAACTAAAGCTAGAAAAGAAAATGATCTCTTTGGTTTTGTGTCGTTTTGATTAATCGAAATATTCTCCGATGGAATTTTATTATTTGCATTATTTACAGTTTTTAAATAATCATCTGATGTTTGTTTAATTTTCAGTGGTACTGCATATTCTGGTAATGAAGAATCTAACTGTCTATTGGATAATCGATTGGGATTATATTGTAAATTTGTATCACTTAAACTTTGGGTTTTTGATTTAGATGATGATGAACTACTTCTGTTTGTATTTTCGTGCCGTTTCTTATCTAAATTTATTTGATAATCTTTATAACTTGTATTATCATCATCATCATCATCATCATCACCATTATTATTACCATCATCAGCACCCCTATGACACTCTTCACTTATATCATAATCATCTAATTTATTTTTAAGTTGTTGTTGTTGTTGTTGTTGTTGTTGTTGTTGTTGCTGCTGTTTAACATTAATTATGTCCGTGTCAAAACGAAAGAAATTCGGTTCTGTCAAGGATTTCTTATTAATTTTGGACTTTTTTTCCATTGCTTTATTTTTTTCGTTAATAATTTCATAATTTAAATGTTGCTCCTTATCATTACAATTGATTGTTTCTAATTCATTTAATTTTTTTTGTCGTTTTAATAAACTTCTTCTTCGTTCTGATACCACTTTTTCTTGATAATCTTGTTCTTCAATATCATAACTTATTTTAATTGGTGAAGGTATAACAATCTTTTCTTCATGAGGTTTATTGAGCTGCTTTTCAACTTTAAAGCGACTTCGAGGATGTTCATTAAGTAATTCTTTTTTTGCAGCAGCCAATTGAACAATATCTTTCATTCGTGTAAATGATGGTTTTCTAATTTTTTTCATTTTCTCTTCCATTGGCGATTTCTGATGATTGTCCTTTGATTTTATTAATTTTGATGATGTTATCAATTCTTGATCATGTGGTAATGATTCATGTTGTTCTGTATCAGTTTCATCATCATCATGTGTTGGTACTCCTACTGCTACTGCTACATGATTTGCATTGCTATCTTCATCTGATGTATTTGAACTTTTTCTTAATGCTTTTTTCATAATTCTTGTCAGTAATTCTGTGAATAAAATGGAGATTTTTTTAAAAAATATAAAAGTGTCCTTATTATACTCGTATATCAATCAAAGATGTTTGTAAATTTTAAGTGTAAGAACATTTGTATGTTTTCGAAACTAATATTATGCTATCCAGTAATTGAATGTATAGTGTATGTATCTTCAGTTCAATTTGAGTGCACTTAAATGAACTTAATATAGAGAGATTAAGTAATATTATTTTTGGTAATCTCAAAAAAACAGACAATTTATTCAAAAAGTCTTAAATAATTCATAAATTTACCTTTTCTCGCTTTTATTTTATATTCATCTTGTTCTGGTGTGGTTCCAGTTCCTGTGGGTGTTAATGGTGACGATGCCTCTAAAACTTTTCTCCATCTATCAATAACATTTGTTGCATTATTACCGGTATCATCACTTTTAGTTGATGCCATTTTAAGCATTTTTCTTCGTTCTTCAGCCCGTTCACGTCGTAATTGAGTTTTCAAATCTTGATTAGCTTCACGTAGTGCACCGGTTAATGACATTAAATAATAAATTATTAAAACTAATAACAACAATAATGGTATTACTGTACTTGGTGATGAAATATAATCAAGTTGTTCTTGAAGATCTCTAGTACATAATGAATGTTTAAAAATCATAAACTTAAAAATGATTATTTTATATTCAATATATTTACTTACTTAGGCAAGGAATTTCGTAATGTTTGTGTAAAAATAAAATATATTCTGGTATGATTTGAAAAATCTGAAAATGGTCCACAGTGCCATGATGGTTCTAACCATACAATAGCGTATCCAACAGGTAATACACATAAAAATAACATGGTTAGTAATAGTGCTAGATAAAAGTTATTGGAACGAGATGCTCTGAAAGAAATTGATGTTTGTTTAAAATATTCAAAATTTTGTTTTCATTCTCCCAAAACGAGCATATTATAATTTTCATTGTATTAAACTTGTGCTTCATTGATCATTAGATCGGATGGTCAAATTGATTCTGGATGTAATCCTAATAATGTATCCCAAGTGTGTGCATTTTAATCAGTCTAATTGCTTGGATGCAGACATTTTTGGCTTGGTGCAAGCTTGTACCAAGAATGGGCAATTAATTGTTATCATCATCTCGACAGAAGAAATACTTTAACATTGTTACATTTCCTATTACAGATATATGGTAATATATTATGCTACCCATAGTAGTAGTCAACCACCTGTTTGAACCATTAATTTGATTTCATGATAATCCAGTAAACAGATTGAGAACCAAACACGGATCGCAACGTGAGATAAACGTCTTAACAACTAAGCTAAAAACATTGCTATATCTTTCATATATTTGTTATTGTACTTGTCTTATTCCGTTTCAATAATACTTTTGTATTAAATTTTCTCTGTCACAATCACTTTAGATATCAATTAAAAGTTGTTCTCATAATGCAAAATGTACATTTAAAATATTCAGATTTGTCACTGTGTTCGATATAAACGATATGCTCTTTTTGATAAATTGAAATTATTTTAAAAATTACCTAAATACCACTTCATGTGGTACATTACACGTTAAAACCGTCCATGAACGTAAATACATGATAATAACCAGTTTAATTAAATTTATAATAGCCAATCCTGGTGAGAAAAACATTCCCATCCACACTTGTCCTTGATTATTTATTAAATGTAAAATATTTTCGGCAATTTTAAAATCACCGTACTGTAATTTAATCATTTGATAGTTAAAATTTTATGTCAGAGATGGTTAAAAATATTTGATTGTTTGTACATACTTTTGGAAAATTCTTTTCCAAATCCCAGCACCAGCATTTATTCATAAATCTTACAAATAATGCACGAAAAAAATCCATAAAAAGTGTTGACGTTATTGTTGCTACCTATAAATTGTAATTATGTGAAAAATTGATTCGAATGTTTTATTTCTAAATTGTAATTAGATAAAGTATTCAGTGTTCCGGATTTATAAGATCCGTATATTATTGCACAGATATACCGCAAAATTCCAGGCAACAATAGCGAGGTGACCAACTATACAACAGATTATCTTAAATTACTGCTATGATGACACTACACCCGTATTTTTTCGAATTCACGTTTGGTTGCACAATTAAATTTCGATGCACGAGAAATGAAACCATATACTCGTTTTTTTCCGAACTCTCAACTTCCCTAAACAATTCCAAGAGTTTGCACAATAATATTTTACGAATGATTTCTTGAACTGGTAACATATTACTAGTGCCGATGTCTCTTTGTCTTTATTAAATTTCCTGCATAATCTGTATCATTACCAAAACCAATTTGGAATATTTTGTGTTTTTGGTTACATAATGTCCAATAAAGCAGATCTAATGTATCCAAGGTTATCTGGACCGAAGGACAATGCGTATAAATTTTAAATAATTCAATTCAATTCAATTAAATTCAATTAAGAAGCTCAAGTGTATTATGAATGCAGAAACCAACCAGTGTATTATGATTGCGTGATAGGGTTGAGTTGGATGTAGAGGAGAAACGTATAATGTAGATTCGTCGATTGCGACTTCAGTAAGTTAAGGTCCAACTATGACTTAGCATCGCTATCTCGAAGTGATTTCAATATGTAAACTGGGTGCCGTAGGTAGGATTTACTAATAATGGAAATGATGGGTATGAAAGGAAAATGAACTAGTGAATGAGCTATCGTTCTTCATATGTACTTTCGCGATTTTGTTCAGTATTGTAGACTAGACTGATGTTGTTGTTAGATCGCCGATGATAGATGCTAAGTAAGCCGTTATTGTTGTCAAAGCGATGCTAGGTGGTACATATTCATTGGGTGTTTAAATATGTGATTTACCGAATAGTCAAATCTAATTTGCCTTCTACCACATAGTCTGAGAATCAGATTATTAGAGCCTCTGATTTTTTTGAGTAATTTTAGTGGATGTCTTACAAATATTCTGTCGATTCTGTCCATTCCTGCAGCTCGATTTAACCGATAATTACTGATGTGTCTATATTAGTTCTTTGTTTGATCACTGGATGCAGAAGGACAAGACGAACTTTTTGGTTGCAGGATTCTGATGTTCTGCATTGGATGAGAAGATATCGATGAACATGAGACAAAAGCAAATGATAGTTGCGTATAACAGTGAATTTTGATTTGTTAAACCTGCTAGAGTTTTTTAGAATCGGAAGTAGGGCATGTACTGAGCCAAATACAATTTTGATAATGTCGTTAATGTAAACTTTATACTTCAGTGTAGTTGTGAATTTTATAACCAAGATATTTAAGTGTATTAGTGCTATCCAGCCTGTTACAATTTAATATGATGTTAATGGATTTTGCTCTCGTTGGCCAATATAGTCAAGTTAATGGTCCAGTACCCCTAAATTAGAATGTCAACAGCATACTCGATATTTATTATGGGATAAGAGGTGGTTAAATTTGTGGAAATATCGTTGGCAGATGATAGGGACTGATGTAAATCAGCCATAGTATATAATATTGATGCAGAAACAGAACCATACATTTCACACACCGTAATTGAAAATGGAGGTGCAATTATCTACTTGTTACTTGAAATGATCTTTTCGTTAGAAAATTATATACTATTTTTGTTAGATGGTAATGAATTTCCGGTCATGTATCGAAGTTGCAACTATAAGTCTAGCATATTAATCAATCTATGCCCTCCGTAGAGTAGCCTATTTACGAAGCAGAGAGTATAGTTGTTTTATTATTGATAGATCTAATTATAGACTTCAGTTCGTATGTTTTGTTATGAATGCCATTGAATAGTGGTAATCAAGATGTTCAGACATCGGGAAATTTGACACAATTGATGATAAAAGATTCCCGTCTGCCAGTTGATCTACCTGATCATAATATAGTTAGTAGATTTTGGATATAAATAATTAATAATACGAAATTTTTATACTAGATCGGAACATATATTCTAATAGAAAATTGACATGTATTGAACTATAAAATAATGACAAGTGGATCCGACACATTTTAAATAAAATGCAAGTACCTAGGTTTTTCTTTTCTTTTCTGGGTAGACTTTGTCTATAAAACATCCAATCCTTTCTCTATGTAAGTATATAAGGAGGATTATAGTAGCACCGCGGGCTGCTTAATTTTTGCCAAACGCAGTAATATTTCTTGTGACGATCGACTACCTCTTATCATGTATTCAATAATATTGTTAGGCAAATATCTTAGTTTGAAACAAATGTGAAATATTTTCTCAATTATTGGGTTTTATTCACAGATACCTTTCAGTATTGGTTCCAATCAGTGACTTCACAGCGATTTTGCAGTCAATCATGAATTTTATTGTGTATTATTTTGTTTTTTCGAACATTCGACAATAATATTTAATTTATTTGACAAATTTATTTATCACTTACCAGATCCATAACTGTTAATTTAACTAGTTCCTGTCCAAACATTGTTTCCCAGCATAATTTACGAAGTTCTAATTGTTTACTAGTATTCATACTATTTATGTAATTATTTAATTTTCTTCTAATTTCTGCATCTGTTTCATTGTTATTTTCAAAATTATAATTTATAAATTCAGTGCTATTTATAAAAATCGTTTCATTTCTTTGAATTGGACTTTGTTGTATAGTAGTTGCCTCAGTTGCAACTGATGTTACTATAGTTGTTGACGGTGAAGATAACGATGACGATGGTGATAATGGTGATATTGTTGAAAATTTTGGATAATCTGTTGAATACAGTTCACTACTTATTGATTCATCTGTTGTTGTATACCATGAATTTACTGTTGTATATTCATTTGGTAAGGTTGTTAAATCAATTGGTTCACAAATTGTAATATAATGACAAGTTTCGTTAAATTGATATTCTTCTTGATCATCATAAGGTTTGACATCAATAATAGTGTCATTGTTGGTGGTGGCGGTGTTGGTACTTAAAACAAATTGAAAATCTGTATAATTTTCAATAAAATTTCGAAATTCATTGCTTTCTGTAAATGTGTCATTTGCCATTAGTGATAATATTGTCGATTCAACATATTCGATTGTTAAATTATTTGCATATTCGTTTGCAAATATATTCGATACAAAATCATAAACATTATTTATATTATCCGTATTATTAATTAAATATTCTCTTTTAAATAAATTTGACACATTTTTCATCATTTCTACATCATTGAAATCGTCATATTCTAATATGGAATTTCTTTTCTCGTAATTCTTTCCAAATTCATCAAATTCACTACCATAATAATCAATAGATGTTTCATTATCATATAAATTTGTTGTATTATTTGAAAATAGAGTGAAATTACTATCAATTTCATTAATACGATTTGTAACGTTTAATTTATTGATTGCCATCAATTCAGGGAATATCGCTGAAGTTACATTTAAAAGAAATAAAGATGTTATCAACGTATTATTAAAAGTTTTACTTGCTGTTGGTTTTACTATTATAGAACTACTACTACTACTACTCGAAGTAGAAGTAGTGGCAGTAGTTGCAGTATTGGTACAATTTATTGCGATTCGATAACAATATGTTATATTTTCTGGAATAATAGTTGTAAATTCTGTTTCAATTATTTTCTCATAAATATATGTGGAATTTTCAATTAAAGTTGTTAGCACAATGTTGGAAAATTCATTAAATCCATCTGAGAATTGATTATTTACTGACGAATTTGATAATATATCATAATAATTTGGTATATATGTAATATTTGTTAATGAATTATTAAATTGTAACATTACTGATGAAGAAGATGATGATAATGTCGATGATGATGATGATGATGGTAATAAAGAATATGAATCTGTAGATATTGTATTATGATTAAAAACGGCATCAGTTATATTTTGTTTGAGACACGTTAATGTTTCATTCATTGAATTTATTTTATTGAATAAGGCAAATATCAAAGCATATAAATTTAATAAATTTAATGCCATAATTCTGAAAAAGAAAATTAAGAATATTTAATTATTATTTTTGAATGTGACAATTACATAGTGCTGGTTACTGGGAATGTATATGGAATTGGTTAAATGTTAATGAAACTAATGAAGTAATGAAGAAAAATGTCTCTCCTCAAACAGATGCAGAACCTGTTCATTAAATTTCACAGAATGAAAAAGATTTGAAAATGAAAATTTTTATCAACATTATTTAAATACTGGTCTAAAATATTGGGATCAATCAAAAATATTACAGCCGATTGAATTGAATTCTGTCAGAAATAGAATAACTCCTTTTCATTTTCTTTTTCTTCATTGCTCCATTGATTATTCAGCGTTGGCCCACCTCCCAATTCTCATGCTGCATTAACTGATCCCAAAATTCGGGTTTGATTTAGTTATCTGCCGATGAGAATATTCTTCGTTCAAAAGCCTAATAAAGTATTGCTTCCACATATTAATGTCAGTATCAAAACATTTCCACTCTCATCTTTTATGGATTTGATGGCATGTTTGAATTTGCCTGCAGCAGTTCTTTGTGCAGTAAATTTATATATCTCATTTTGATTGCCAGATTCAACACGTTCATATAACTGATATGTGGTTCTAAATTTGGCAATAGCTACAGTCCGTTTTACTATTTTATACATTTCTAAATCGTCACTTGGATTTTGTATGATGTTTTCTTTCTCGTTATATTCTGAAACTCGATATCCCACCACCAAGTTTCCTTTCCAGTATGCAGAGAACCTTTTGACATACCAATGTTTTGACTTCTCGTTGTAAAGTATTGCGAATTCATTGCACATAACCTCCGGTTCGCGATCATCTTGAAAATAGCGACTTAAGTATGTATTAAACGTTGTTATATAGAGTTGTATATTTTTTCCGCCGTTTGTTTTTAAATTTTTCTTTTTATACGATTTTTGCTACTAGCAATCTGTGCTATGAAGTAAGAGGCTCACTAGGTATCACTTTGCAATATTGTGTCTATCACATAGTATAAAATCAATTAGGTGTCCCTCTTTTATTGCAAAGTGTTTATTATGTGACCAAATTATATGCAATTGCAAATTGCAAAATATCATCACCCTGAGAATTACTACTATTGTCAAAACCATTGTCATTATGACAAACATTAAAATTTAGATTTGTCTTGCCTTGTTTTCGGTCACCCAAAACCAGCCTGATTTCAGTTAATGGGAGAGCCTGTAAAACCGATTCCAGACCTTACCAAAATTACATTTTTGTGAATTTATCGGACAATATTTGTGGAGCATATACAGAAATAATATAATATTCATGATTGTTTGATTGTCAAATAATATCATTATTCAATCGTTTATTCTACCTACAGACACAATATTGTAACTATCAACAACTATTCTTACACCGTTTTTGTGGTCTTCACCGTCATAACTAAGTTTATAGCCATGTCCTAAATATTTGACCTTTGCATATACAAGTTACTTGGGTATTACTTCTTATTAACATCTCTATATATCTCAATTCCAGCCGGAGATCCTATTTGGGGCAGTAGTTTACTTCCGGAACTTTTCACCAAATGAAAACATAGACTAACTAACTAACTAATTATTAATATAACTGATTGCTATTGAAAATTCTGTGGTTCCTCTTCAAATCCGACGTCTAAGATTTATAAGTCACATCAATTCTGTTAGAAATAGATTAATTTTCCTATTAATTTTGTTTAAAACATGTTTATTTCCCATCGTTATTGATTTAAATCGTTTACTAGGAGATCCTTGATGTCGGTTTCATTATTAAAATAATGCCCAACTTTCACCATTTTTATAGTGATAGCTATTTCGTGCAAGGATAATAGGTTTCATATTGTTTCTGCATTATATTTATATAATTCTCATTTTATATCATTGGCAGTTGCACGGACTATGCAAGGTATGAGTCAGTATACAGCGTATTATTTATTTAATTCTATGAACATTCTTGATTGCCCCAAAAACTGAATACGTTAGCGGTATACGCGTGTTTTCTTATAAATTTCTATTTGGGATTCTATGGCATTCGAGCACTGATTTTGAATTCTAACATTCATTATTTTGTTTATCTTGGCGAGATGATGTACATGACATACTCTAGTCTCACTATATGTTCGCTTGACTTTTAAAGAATCTGTGAAATGAATGAAATTTGTGAATACAGCAAGATTCCATTCAGCATTCCAAAAACTTGCTTTTTGTATCATTGTTTTAGCACCACCATCAATTGTCAAAACACTTCCCTTATTTAAATGTAATATTATGATTTTAATATCTAAGAATAAATAATATATAATAAATAATGGTTCTCATTCTCATCCATTAATCTTCATTCAAATATAGAACCATATACAGTGTTTTATTTTTTATTTAAATGAAACTTACCGAGCTAATTGCATTCTCAATTGTTTTCTAGGATGATAAATTTCTAAAAAACCTAATGCTTCAAAAAACATTGGAAAGAAAAATGTTATTGCTGTAATAACAACTGTTATTTCGTTACGTCTCCAATATGAACCATTTGCTTCTGGTTCCGCTGATCTATTTTCACATATTATAAATTATATTTATTTAATAAAACTTAAATTTATTAAGTTTACCTTCTAACAACTTTAACTACTGCACCCGCAGAAACAATCAGTAAACAAATTACTAAAATATTAACAATAATTCGTAATACAATAACTTTCCAACTATAAACAAAAAGGGTTAAAACCTGTATTTACATTTATATTGAAAATTAGAAAATTTTATTTACTTTCTTTTTGCCTTTTTCTTTTCCGCTTCTTCTAATAAAGCTTCCTTAAAACCCAATACAACGGAGGCTATTCGATTGTGAGCAGTTTCAGCATGGCCTATAAGAAAATGTGTCCCATAATTATATTTTTAGGCCCTGGGAACGAAGTTCCAAAGGTCTATTGTATTTGATTCCGTTCATGTAACGCCAAGAAATAAA
>JANSTX010025102.1:19712-33002 GCA_027564355.1 Penthetria funebris | reverse complement strand
TTGCAATTATGTACAGATATCCATCATGAGTCCAATTTCACAAGGGATGCATCAAATAGTTGGAAAATTAATCATTTTGTCTTCAAGTAAATTCTTCAGTGAATATTTTGAATGTTACCGATACCGTACCATTTGTTTTTTGTTTCCATATTGGAGGGACCAATTATAGTTACCCTTCACTAAATCATATGTAAAGTTTGCCGTAATATACAATTTTGAAATAGCTATTCAATGAGAATTACCATCCATGCATATGAATTTCTTCCACATTTGACAAGCACCTTCATATTATAATTAACGTTGTAATTCAACGTAAGGTGTCACAACACCCCATATACTGGTAACCATAGCGAAAACTATTCTAGGTCTGAACGCTTTTGGATCAGCATTATTTTTTTTAAAACAAAAAGGGCAATCTTCATTGAACTTTATCTTATAATAATAATTATATGTATAAATTGAATAACTGTACTAACGTCAAGTTTCAAAATTTTGCATCGTGCCATCTATATCAGGACATTTACATAGTTTGAGTACGTTTATAGCCCATTTAAATTTTATTCTATATGCCATAACACTCCTGATAATTTGAAATAGTATTTCTTGTTTACCTGTTGCTTAAGAAACCTTTCTAGTATACACAGCGCATAGAAAATTATTCATTCTGTTAAAACAAGGAAATATCAGGAAATCAGCAATATTGTTCATGATTATTGTTATTTATTATTAATTAATGTTTCCGGCATCTCAACTTGTAGTTTGAAGATATCTGCGGTAATATTTGAAGATTTAATAGGTGGTAACCATCTGCACTTACATCTTATTTCTATTAAATTTGTTGGTGGATTAATCGGGGCATTTTAAAATCCATTATCTCTGAAAACTATAATATGTGATACATTCTGTAATGTTAGAAAGGATTGTGTCACCCACTGTCAAATGCGCCAACAAGACTATACATTAAGGAAATGCTGATCATAGGTTTTAATAATTTAATTTAAATAATAATTTATTAGTATTGGTTATAATAGTTGTATGGTGATACAAATTCAACATGCTATCTGTAATTTCTGGTCTTTGAAATCATTTTTTTATTCCGAGCAATATTTCAAACTTTTCTAAACTTAAACTTTATAACTTATAATTAATAAATATTCAAAATTAAATAGATCATAGTTTTTAAGAACTTTTTAAAATGCATGTATTTTTTTTTAGATTCTATTTAAAACGTTTAGTTTTTAGTATACATAAAATTATGTACTGCATTCAAATTTGTCAAGTTTGAAAAGTTAAAATTATAGTAAACAATTTGCGATATGATAAATGTGAGATGAATTTCTACTTTGGAAGCAAAGTTCAGAATTCTTTTTCATATATACCCTGACGTGCATCATATACACATAATCAGTACATCATATTCACTTAACCAGCATAGAGATTTTCACAAAATATAGCTTAGTATTAGATATCGCGGTTTGATACTTTATACGAGTATGTAATGAATTTTATTTTTTATTTTTTTTATTTGCATTTAAACAATTTTTTAATTCAAAATATGTTTTATATCGCAGCGTATTTTATAAAGCTTATTTTATTTTACGTTAATTGGTCCCTTGGTATAAAATTAAACTGAATAAAAATGAAAGCAGGATAAACAAACAATTTATTTATTTTTTCATAATATAAGAGTATTATGCCATTAAGCTACTAAAACATAATAAAAACAGGCTTATGTGAAATATATTGAATTAATTTATATCAAAGTAAAATGAAATGGCATGCATCAAATATGATACTAATTAGTTTAGAGAATGAAATAATTTTCCCAAAGATAAATAGTATTATAATTATGAAATGGGATAGTATTTTTCCTTTCAATCAACTAATCAACAATAATTCTTAATGTATTGTGCAAGACATATATCAGTTATGATATCTACCTGTTTCCTTCAACTAACCAGTTCTGAAACTGAACATTATCCGTTTCGTGCACAATAATCGTTTATGCAGCAATATGATACTACGCCAGTTCTTACTCACACACTGTATAGTTTACCACAATTCATTAATAAAATAGTATCCTATATTGACGTGATGTTAACCAAGTTCACATTTAACATTCCTTGTGGTATGTTATCCAGGCATCAGGTAGACGAAAACATTCTGCCCTGTAAGTTTTATTATATTGATTTGATTTTACCCCGACTTGGAACAGAATCTCTCAATTGTCTTGTAGCTACCCTTAGGTAAACCGAACTCAGTAATTTAGCAATTTGTGCACAACATATATATAATAATAATTAAATTTTTTAAAATTTTCAAGATTTCATATTATATCTTCTTTTTTTTTCCTAGGGGCACATCTGGAATTGATATTGATTTACGTCGAGTTGACATCGATCAATGTCCACAAAAGCATATTCCTGGTAGTACAGAACCATTAAATATATTCGCCGGAACGGATAAATGTAAACAAAGAACAACAGAGGTATTACATATTTTAAAATTTTCCCTTAATCATATTTATTATTGAAAAACTCTGTTTCCCTTCCCCCCTACTATTCCGTTCATATTATTACGCGAAATATTGTAAAATATTTTTTTCCACCCTTAAATAATCAATATATTATTACTCTATTCTTTAATTATTATTTTTTACATAATCACCCAGGTTAAAATTCAGTTAATCTTTTAAAAAAAACATTATTCAAATTATATAATTTATATTAATTTTATGGATAAACATAAATACAATATTTATATTTTTTGACATAAAATCTACCCTTAACTTTGCCAACCACCTACTATGTAAAGCTAACTGAAATATTTTCTTATGTAGGGGAATAAAGAATAGGTAAAAATGGAAAGGAAAATTATACTAAATAAAGTTGTAAAACTAATTTCTTAAACAAAGTTTTTAATTATAATTTTTTTCTTCACCTAAAATAACATATTTTATTACAGTGTGAAGCTATTTCTGGGCTAGGATTTAGAAGAGGATCTTACAAATGTATATGTCGGAAAGGATTTTACTTTCCGGACAGAAACATATTACAGAAATATTTTAACGGAAGTACATTAGAAGAAGAATATGAGAAATTAATGTTGGTAAGTTAAATTGTAATAACTTTGATAATACCAGGAATGAAAAAAAGTCGGTAGAAAAAGTCTATTAATTATATTTAATGGACTTTTTGTATATGAGTTGAGTTAATAAATAACATATATAGTTTGATTTATTTTCGGTATTTAATAGTTATAAATTTACGGCCATCAACCCGGGTTTCTTTTTACCATATTGTCAATAATGGAGAGAGATGTTATTAACAACATTCAAAAAACTATAGTTCAAATCATTAAATTGCATAAGTTTCTGCTATAATTTTGTTACAAAATAAAATGAATCCTGTCAACAACAGAAACAGCATATTTGTTAATAGACAATGAAAAGAAAAATACCTACAATGAATACCTTAAATGGGAATTGGGATACCATACATTGTTAAGGGGATAGAATTACTAGGAAATCATGTTGATCCATTTTCGGTCTCTTGATGGTATGAGTGTGATTCTAACAATCTACTTTACTATTCTCTACCTGCAATCAATACTTCGAATCCTCTAGTTCCGTAAATAACGGATTCCTAGCGAAATGTGAAATTACAATTGAGTTTTTGATCTGCAAACATATTAGCAAATGTTTATCATTCTTATTCATGTGAGTACCTTGCACGAATTAAATCACCATATCATCGTCTTCGTCACACTTCCTGAAATCAATACCAATTTGAAACATGTGTTTTTTCTTGACATAACCCTCAAAAAGTATACTTAATGTTCTTTCTTATTTCTATACCTGTTAGGATTATAAGATGATCAGAAGAAACGAAACCAGAATAGTAGTTACAAACCTCTGCAATTAGAAAGTTTCGTCATTTGGAAGAGAATTGAGTGAAATGAAGAGATCGTGAATAATGTCTAGTCGTTAACGCCCTATGCTTCTGCATGTAGTACAGACCGACATTATGATGAAGAAAATGAATAGACCCCAAAATACTGGGTGGGTGAATGCAAGGATCTCGCGAGAATAAGAGTGGGAACATTTTGTTACCTCATTTTCTTTTAACATTTGCAAAAAAATTGCCGAAGCGCATTAAAAATGCCCAAGATGGTACAATATCGAGTTGTATATTGTCATCTATATCTGGTAATTTTTTACTTTTTATTATCTTTCATCATCGATACAAGAATTTCAATCACTTCTGCAATTTCCAAATGTTTTTTTCTTGTACTTTTCATCAGCAACCAGCGCCAGTCATAGCTTGTTCCTTTCCTTACATCTTTATTTTATTTTGCATTCTTTCTCTCCATATTCAACCGCATATCCGCCAGTAACCTTGTTTTTTGTCTATAGAAGAGTTAATTTTTTGGTGAAAATCGAAAATAAGGAAATAAAAATTTGCTGTTAAATGTTATAAATAAATAGAAGTTGAATTGGAAAATTTATAATTGGAAGTAGTATTGAAAAGAGTTAATTATCAAAATAGTGCAATATAAAGGAATGATTAGAAAATACTAGCTAATTAAAATAAGGACGTTTTAGTATCATATTCTGTGATATCAATACAATTTAAAACTAAACTAACGATTTGTCCCACTATTCTAATTCTTTATTCACAATAGTAATTTTTTGATTAAGAGGTTCACGTAATTTTCAAATGATTTAAATTACTTATAGTGTGAGTAGAGTATATTCAAAGAAGTGATTATTCATAAAAGGTGTCAACATTCATAATTTACAATAGATGGCTGCCACAAGCTTGTACATTTCAATAGCGTTTAAGTTAAATCTATTGTGTCACATAGAAATACGTATTTAGAGTACCTACACCGAGTACCTGTTTGCTATATTAAGATATTTAAATTACAATAGAGACATTTATATAAAATATATTGTAGAGAGCTAAAGACTAAGTACGAGTATATATAATGGGTTTTATAATCATTTATCAAAGTTACTTATTTTATATTATATAATGTACAACGATATGAGTATATTATGTGTTTAAACATTGCAAAATCATTAATCATTTGAATTCAGTTTCAGTATACAATGCCTTAGAATTTGATTATCATGCACTTAAATCATAATTACACAAATGGATTAAATCTATGTATATTTGTATATTTGGTTGTATAGTAATAAGGAATCCTTTTGAATATTGTTTCCAAATTAAAAGTATCGTTTGGATTGTGTATATATTAATGTGTATTAAATCGCCCTGCAAAATATTTAGCAATTATTGTTTTAAATTCGAATCCATCGAATTGCTAGAAATTCGATAAATCTAATTAACACTATCATATCGACCTTTACACCACATTTGTGCACATTAAACGGTACATTTATATCGTATCTGGCTAATATCCGGATTAATCACAATACACGATAAACATCAAAATAGTAATTGATATTATTACCGGACTAAATCATACATCAGCTCTCGCTTTGATTCTTTTTAAAGAACATTCGAAATATTCAAAAAATGTTACCACTTAATCTAATCTACATGTCGCTGTTTGAAAGAAAAATATCAAATGGTTTATAAAAAAAAAAAACACCATTTTGCTTAAGATAAAGCTTTAGACACCTCATAAAGTAGCTCATTTTAAGCATAAATGAGCCTTACTTTATTAAATTTTAGTTCATGCAAATTACAATTTTACTTGTGTATTCAGTCTCATATTCAAATATTTGATCTTTTTTTTAATTTTTCACCACAATCGACATGAAGTTGATGTGGTGACCATTTCAGAATCAGATCAATCAGATCACAATTTAGATTAGATCAAATGCAGAAATGTTCAAAAAAAACATTTGGTTTAAGGACAAGCTTAAAATTCCTCATAAAACTTAAAGCTCATTTTAAACTTTTAATGATCCTTACCTATTATATTGTATAAAGTAAGTTAATTTAATTCTTATCGAGTTCAATTGTACAAATTGTGCATACATTTGGGAATGACAAATGGCATTTCAAATGCAAGCATCAGTTTATGATACAATTTACTCTGTGCAGTTGTATGCCTATTACTACCTTAAATGTATAACCATATGTACTATTTAAAATTACCAAAGCTATGATTTGTAATATAACAAACTGATCAAACCAATTAGTTTCATCCTTACATTAAACCTATACCCAAATTATATGACCATTATGTGATAATAATTCCATAGAAAAACATAAAGTTACTAATTGTTTTACATTCAATCCTCACGTATTTAACCAGAAATTTGAATTGGAAACATAATGATGATATAGAATTTAAATTCCTAGTTTACTTTAAAACGTTTAACAATGCTATATATAGTCAATCCTCTTAATGTCATTTATGATGTCAACTCAATACAATAAAATTTGGTAGAATTGATTTACAAATAAATGAATTTGAAACACAGTTTCACCGCCAATTTGAATTTCATATTAAATACTTGAAATTTACTTTCAAT
Organism: Penthetria funebris; assembly: GCA_027564355.1. Classification (NCBI taxonomy): domain Eukaryota; kingdom Metazoa; phylum Arthropoda; class Insecta; order Diptera; family Pleciidae; genus Penthetria; species Penthetria funebris. The sequence continues at coordinate 26,488 of JANSTX010025102.1, read as the reverse complement.
TCTACTACGTGCTCCAGAACTTAATTGTGGTTCTCCTTCAGTTATATAATAATATTATTACTAGATAAAAGTTCATATAACTAACTTCAAGTATTGTTATCAAATTGATTTTAAATTAGAAATACGTACTATACAGTATTTATGCGAAAGGGGTTCAACATCAATTAACAATAGCACAAGCAAGTTTTAAAGGATTTGCAAAAGAGATTGTACTGTTGTTAAATGACAAAAGGTCATATTGCAATCACATTTATGTTAAAAGGTCATAATTATACTATAGTTTTCACTATGTCTCATTTTGCCGCTGTGTAAGTAACATAGTTTCTTTTTGGGCACCGAATATGTAACCTTTACTTTTTTGGTTTCATTTGAAGAAAAAAAACTGCTACAAATCGTCAATTACTGTGTAAGGCTTATCGAGGTCATGCTACATCAATTCAAAATTGTGGCTCGCACAGTTTTATACTGATTTGATGCGGAATATTAGAAATTGAAGGAATTAAATGGTTCTGTGATCTCATGTTAAAACTTATATGTTTTCACACTTTAATTGTGTCACGGGAAAACTTATGTGGTCTTACGGTAACTACTCATGCACTTATTCTGCTTCAAAGTAAGCAAAAAACATTTTTTTTTCTAACTAAGAACAAACAACAAAGTCTGAATTATAGCAAAAAATTCTTCTAAACTTTCTTGAACTTCTAAGAAAAAAAACTTTAATCCATTCTATCTGATACTTTTTCTTGAACATTCCTCCATTTATCTCTCATCAATAAAATATGTATATGATAATGTAAAATAGTGGGAAATTTTGAACAGCTTAAGGGTACGTGTATGTAACAATATTAAAACTTCCATTGAAAACATAATTTATGTACATTGCATACATTATGTATATGGTAATCGCATTAATGTAGGAATAGATAGCTATACCTTCGCTACATGAGACAAATTACAAAAGCAAGTTGAATGAATGATTTAAGATTAAAATAATAAGGATTAAATTGTGGCAATCTAATGTAAATACCTACTTTAAAGGAAGAAAAATGGAGTAATTGGAAATAATTTGTCATTAACATATAGACTAGTAAAGTGGATTGTAGAAGACATTCGTGACTAAAGATAATGTAACGGAGGACTATAATTAATGATGCTAGGTATTAGTGGTAAGATGTACAGTAAAGGGAAAGTACTAGCCTCGTATATCGTAAACAATTAAGTTTGTTTATTGATGCCCTATGTTACTACATGATTCCACATTATCCCACAGTGGTTTACACAATAAAAAAATTAAACTACTTTTAGCATAAAAATTTCTACTATATCATTCAGAATCGCTCATAGAAATACTAATCTTATATATCAAAGCATGTATATATTGACTTAAAAATTAATATCCTTCTTGAAGGATTATCTTCGAATGGCTTAGAATTAGAAAGAAAACGAAATATTTCGAAAATAAAGCAGTTGTGCTATATAAATTAATTTAAACATCAGTTCTTCTCTTCTATGCGATATATTACTAATACTTTGATATTACAAACACCACAAAATCATTTGAAACCGTGTCAAATCGCTTGTTTAAAATGCTAATATTTGAAAATAATGTTAAATTAAGTTAGGAATTAATGCACATAAGAGTAGATACAACCATTATTTTTATGGAAATCCCAGACAAATTCCACTTATGAATAATTCTAATTTGAAATTGGCGGCAACAATTTACTCACCCTAATTTTATTTATGTAATCCAACTTTTTGTACTTTATTAACCTATAGCCAGATGAGCATATCCTTATTACAGAGATACTAGAATATCGTTCTTAAATTATAATTAGAAAAAGGATTTTCATTTTGATGAATAGAATGGAAATATTCGTCTACACATACGAGTGTATTAGGTTACTTCAATGAATAGATGATGTATGTACGTAGAGGAGATACGAAGAATATTATACTTTACGTATAATACTCAATATGGGTAGAATTTGTTTGAAAATGCCCATTAAACCAATGGCATTCAGTACATTCAGAAAATATGTCTTATCAACAGTACTAATTACTATGGGAATTGAAATGGCAATCCATTTCCACAAGGCAATTATAATTCTGTGGAAAGGTTTTGCGTATTCTTGTATGAGATGATTGTTGGTATATGGCTTGTACTATGTACAAGTGTATAATAGGAATATAAAAGTGGAATTAGAGCCATTTAACCCTCTAGCTATTTGTGTCTAAATAATATGGATATATATTTCTTATTATCATTTTATTTGCTTTTATTCTCATAAAAATAGTTTTTCCATTTTAGCCAATGTGTAGAAAGATTAGTGAAAATTTAATTGACTTAATGATTTCACTGAAACCAACTGAAACTATACTCGTAAATCTTTTCATAAATAAAGTTTTTATTGTGATTTAATGTACGTGTGGAAGCGGAGTATACACGTATAGTACTCATAATGGTATAGTAAAGATAAAATACTATACTCGTAATAGTTTAGAATTTGATTAATTAGATTTAAAAATACATTGTGTTAAGGGTATACATTAAATTGCCGGCAATTCTAAAAAAAATTTGCGTATCTTGTCATTGTGTGCTAAATACTAATGTAATACCTCTACCAGAACTGTGTGAGCTTTTAAAAGTAAGGAACCTGGACATAAACTCCAGTTAATGATTTTGCTCATAATGGAGAATACGAGTCGATGGAATAGTTAGGAATGCGATTCAATGCTTCTTTGAGATATTAAACAATTGTAAATCGTAGGAAATTTTAATCCTCCATTATAAATGTATTAAGTGTAAAATTTCGCAAAAGATGTATTTTCACTAGGCGGCCATTTTGCGATTAACTCGGTTCCTGTTCCATAACAACTGTCTAGGTTTCTCTAAAAATGAGTGTCTGGATAAACGTACCGCTCAAATGAAGTGCATGAGTATTACCTGCCGTCTGTATTTATACAGTCGATATATTTCTGTCAGCTCCTATTATTAAGAGACAGGCAAAAGTGTAGACAACCCCTTCCTCCAATCACTTTTAACGATTAGCTTATGACTACCATGAACGAAACTTCCCCATTATCATCAATCTAGTTCCATACGTATTCCACATATATTGTGTAATGATTGATTAAATCCCTTTTAATTGAGTTAAGGGATATCTAATCAAATGCACTTGCTTTAAGAAATCCGCCCAGTTATGTCAATCGTCGTACAATTCTACAATTCTTCCATTATTGCTAAGGCGAGCTGATATTTAGTAATTTGCCAAATATAATTGTATTACACCTCACGTTTGCCTGAATGATTCTTTCCAGTGCCTTTAATTGAAATGAAATTATAGTAATTTGCCTGAAAGCTTTTGGAACAGTATTTGAATTAGAAATAAAAACAACCTACACCAATCTCCATCTGATAGAAGTATATCGCTGAGACAAAATTACAACATGGGATGACATTTATAGATCTATGATCTGACATAGCAAATTAGATTATTCCTTTTACAAATACCATAGTTTACATTGAACTACGATTATATTAGTCAAAAAAAATAATTTTATTTTAGTACAATTTTGGTACCAAAAATAATAATTTCTACTGGGAAACTGTTTTATGAAGTGGCATCTCTATAAAAATTCTATCCCAATATACCAAGATGTTAAGAGACTCTTGTCTAGCAAATGTTTTTGTGATAGCTATGACCACACCATCACTTTAGTTATACTATAAATATTGTCAAAGCGACAGACAAACTATGGAAACGGTAAACCGCACACTAACCAGGATCGAATTTTATGGGAACGATACGAGTATAGAGAATATAGAAACGTGTGCCTACAATTGCTTTATACTTATTGGAATACTATTTCCTTTTAATTCATAAGAAACTTACCACGACGAATCTGTTACAGGTTAGCAAGTATTCAGTGTGACCTTTATAAAGGAAGTAATTTTCTACAAATAAAAATTTTATAAATTTTATTTATGTTATTACTTTTTCCATATTATCAGGGTGAAATCTCAACGTACAACAATAAAGATTTATATGAATGTTTACCATGTGCTGAAGGATGTGATACGTGCAAAGATTCATCGCCATGTGTTGCTGCTCTAAATTGGCCAATGCGAACAAGTATTTTAGTATTAGCTTGTGCTGTAATTGGTTTTCTACCACCAGCTGCTTGGTTTACATTCCGATATCATCAAGTTAAGGTTAGTGTTGATATTTTAATAAATATATACATCATAATTATGTATTATAATATATAAATTTAAAATTAGCCGCAATGGATTTATTTCCGTGTTGACAAATTGTCCAAAAAGGAATTGCCAAAATCACATAAGTTTCTTTCAAAACAATAGGAAAATCAAAATTCGCAATAGGGTATTGTGCTGCTTGCAGAAATGTTTGGGCAAGTATCAGCTACAAAAGTAACAAAGAACACACGTACTTTGGTATTAAAATTCATTCATACTTGGGTAAAACTAAAAGTGCGAAAGGTTGTGATTTTGCGATCTATTCGGAATTACCTTTCAATTCCACCATATTATATAATATAATATGATCCATGATATTTTTTCGATGTTGATTTTTTACATCAAAGAAGTCTTGATGATATTTTTTATGTACATTTAAATGTAAAGCACGAAACTATTTTATCAACCACAATTACTCGTGCTCGCCTTAGATTGGGTTATAATCAAGATATACACTGATCCATATTGTATTAAATGGGATCTAACCGGTCACATTGAAAATATCATCTTTACCGATAACATTTTTCTGCAATGGTATAGTGAAACATCATGAAAATGTCTTTTTTTTAAATACAGCCCTAAAGTCGGTCTAAAGATCATGTCAGAGTAAAGTGAAGGTTCCAATTCAAATATCCTAAATAATGATTTTTGGAAATTTATGCTATGATGTAGAGTAAACGTCGAGAACGTGATTAGAATTGGTTAATTTCAGGGAATTTCAGGGATTATAGAGCCACATGAATAAGAGATTTGAAATTATTTTATGAAGTTATCTGTACATTGTCTTGGTGAACTCATGCACTAGTTTGCGTTCTCAGATGTTTAAGAAAACTTTAATTTAAAGAATTTTTTTGACGACATAATTCCTTTTGCATGACAACATCGATATGATCTAATTATCTTTTTTCAATAGAACATTAATTTTATGATATGATTGGAATTTCATTTTACTATAAGGAAATCGATACGGAAAAATAAAATTAATAATTTTCACTTGGGCTTACATGAACAGGCAATTTTCCGACATAGATTTCACGTCCACTCAAGCATAATCGAATCCAATTACGATTGAAAATATCATCGAAGTAGAAAACAAAAAAACACAAAAATATCGTAAATATTAAAGTCAAATATTCAAAATTTTGATATCAATATAATGCTGAAAATAAATTATCATCGTAGAGAACAGTGGAGTTCAAGGGAAGATTTTAATTAAAATGAAGTTTTTCTCTGTAAAAAGTTATCTCCCAAATTATAAAATCAATATTATCCGTAGGATGTAATCCATACTACATACACATTCAGTCTATTAAATCATTTCCCATTTTCAAAATTGATATTGCAAATGTTTCTAAAACAGTTCAGTGAATTATTCAGGCAATGGTATTTTATGTTATTTTGACAAAAAATTTGATCAATTTCTGACAGAACAGAATACTAATGTCCTATTTCCTTAATTATCATCATCATTATCATCATTATCACTGTCATATTTGATTTCATTGCAGAACATTGACCTCTCACATTTTTTTCCTTTCTGTGACTCTAAAATTTAGCTATTAGACAGCAAAATCTCTTTACGCTTATTCGAATGTGGTTAATCGTTTTGTGCTACCTCTTTTCATAATGATATGTTTATTAAAACATACACACTACTCATTGTTGAGACACAAACCATAGACATTTCCTCCCCATAGATTAATTTTGACGTATTTGTTTGGAGTTACAAGAGTTGACGTCAGTCGCCGACTTGGAAGTTCTATGAAAAATTGAATAAGAAGATCTTTAGTAAAAATAGTGGTTTTGGCAATTCACAATTATTTTGATAAGCACATTTATCCAAAACCGAGTACATCTCACGCTTAAATAACACTTGAACTCATCGTTAGTTTCACATGCTCGTGTACCACGACAAGATCGTGATCTTAAATGAATATGCGATGCTAAATAAAGTTTTGTGTTCCAAATTTTATAAAAATAAGGGAGATAAGCATAATTTCTCAAATTACAGAGGAATCAAATTTTCTTTACACATCTTTAAAATATGGGAAACAGTTTTATAAAATAGTTTCCGTGATCCAATTGATGAAATTTCTTTTTAACTGAATTAAGATATGAAAACTGTTTCTGAACAATATGCTCTTAGCTATTGTTTGAACCTAATAATTTTAATGGTTCAAATGGTTATATAAAATTGTAATATTTTCATCAATCGGAAAAAAAGCTTAACTAAGTGAAACACTTATCGACACAATTGTTGATGCAACACACAGCTATCACTAAGCATATTAATACTATAAAATAATTGGATGTAATACCCACGAAGTAGGCACAGACAGGAATCGCTTGCATATATACCTTCGTTCAACAGTGGATTACACAAGCATCTTTGAAATATTTTGGACCAGTTATACTAGAATTATATACAGATATGTCCAATGTATCATGAAAATTCTTAATACCCCATAATTTCATGTTTTAAATTATCTTGTGAAATGTTACAAAGTTTATTATT
>JANSTX010025102.1:0-14872 GCA_027564355.1 Penthetria funebris | reverse complement strand
AAATCAAAAATATCTTTCAGGTTTTTTAAGATAAGTTGAATCTTATAGCAAGATAATCATCACGTTTGCCAAAAATTTATTAAAAACTTGTTATTTATGGTGTCATAGTAAATAACCACTTTCATTCTGGTCAAGGTGATAATTTGTTTTTCATATTAATACAATGGAAGGTTAGCATAAACTCTATGGAAATAATTATATGAGATAAAATGTACATCTTATAGGAAATAATCTCAAATTGAGGCTGTTTTTATAGCTTCATGTAGTTAAAGAAAAAATTGCGGAAGCGAAAATTAAACAGTAGTCAGATTCAATGTCCAATAATTTGAATAACCGCGTCCAGTTCAGAAACTTCAAAATAAACAGTACATTCAAGACCGAATTATAATGTTAATTTGTCGTTTTCTATACACAAAAGTCAATCTAAAAACTGCATGAGTATCTAATTTACAGTAAAACCATGGTAGTTGCTCAGTATAATAATTTGAATAATTCGGTTGAGTGATGTGTAAAACTTTAGCTACCTTGTTTATTGATGAGATGTTAATCCACATGCAAGATACTAATACCATCATCATGTTCATTTTGCTATCAATATCAAGGAAATAGATAAAGTATGGGAATAGGAATATTTCGAATGCTTTTTTCTGACAATCGATGATTTTGTGGAAACTGGCAGATCTAGAATGGCAAATAATAAGATTGTCAACCGAAAAAAGTTTATTTGAATCTGCCATACACCGAAACGACCAGTCGGTGATATTGCGAAATACGCAATTGACTCTAATCCCGAGAGTAATAGAAGACTCAGTGGTCCAAAATAACGTGACGAGAAACCGTCATTAAGAAGACTAGTATCAATAGTTGGAGATATGAATTGAATAATGGACAGAAATTTTGTGAACAATATCGTTTGTTACTTGATACCTATATACCACATGGAGTAGAGATGATGATTAAGTTTGAATTCAGTACCGCTATTGGTTCGTATTTACATACTAATCAGTTTTATCTCATTTTCAAACTATTAAAATTATTTTTTCGTATTTGAATGCTCGCACTTGCAACATCACTCATATATAACAGAAAATATTTACTGCCCTTAAATATATTGTTGGTAGTAATTGAGTACTGAATATATTTTGAATACAACTAAGTTTGTGTATCCATAACTTTAAGGAGTTATGAAAATTTGATTCACGTCTTACTTCCGGTATTCGATAAAGCATTATACAAGGAAATGTTATTCTATAAAGTTTCAATGAAGTAAAATACAAAGTTTTATAAAATATAAAATTGGTTGCTTAATATTTCTTTTTCTTCTTTTCCTCTTTTCAAAATCTAAACTGCAATTTTATTGCATTTTTTTATTATAAAAATACAATAAAATTTAATGGAAAATCTTATATTTTTCTATCATGAAAAGCAAATTGTTAACATTTTATTGGCAAAGTATGTTAATAATCGGAGATAGACAATCATAAGTTATTATCATCGCCTTTTTCTTCTTCCTTCTCCTTATCGGCTTCGTCTTGTCTTTGTCTTAATTTTTGTAATTGTTTCTGTATTCTTCTTCTGTATAGTTTCTGTTTTCACCTTATTTTTCTTCTTCTAGTCCGTTACCGCCGTCATTTTTGTCTTCGTCTTTGGTTTCTTTGCTTATCATTACTCAAATTAGCAAAATTTGAAGCGAAATATGTACACTTTCGCAGCACTTGTATAACTGCACAACATTTTCATCATTGGAATTTGAAATTGAAACCAATTGAATTGAATACAATAGTGAAATTGAGAAAACTCCCATACGTATGCTATTCTGGTTAATTGCACGACATTTATTCTTTGTACCTTGTCAGCATCCAATTATCATTCATGCCGTCATAAATTTTTGCGCCCACATATTGAGATGTGTACACTAATTATCTTTTGAAAAATGTTACCCAATTTACCAATTCAACAAGATTATAATAATGGGCCATGATATAGTCAAAAACTGTAGTTCGATTTTATGTCATCAAGTCATTTTCATGTTCGCAAATAGTGTACATGCTGATTTGATTTTTTTTTTTTTGCTTGATTAATATCTATCATCATATCATAAATCAGATTTTGGTGGATAAAAAATGAAATCCGCGAGCTAAAATCGGTTTTTCTACAGAAGAGAGTAACACATTCGATAAAAAAATTTCATTCGATGCTACCCAACTGACCATTCCGTGTCTAACATTCAAAATATCGCTTAACGCTTCCAATATGGAAATACATTACAACCGTACAAGAATATTTTCTCCTGGTATAATTTATTGGTCATAAATTACTAATTTATTATCTGAACGTACTCACCTTTGACCATTACGATATCAGCTCGATCCTTACATAGTTTTCAGATGCGGATGTCCACTTTCTCGCCACCACTTTGGAAGCCGTCTTATAGGTTATAGGTGGTATTGCACATGAGTATTTTTTTTTTCAGGAAAGTACGTGAAAGCATATCATGAGTTATACTGTGTACTGTATTGATATCGTAGTGTAAGATCCTACAATTATTTATACTACGATCGACAATATATTTTTCTATATTATTAATCACTGCGAGGGGTACATGCCAAAATGGGAATTCTATTTATGTCATGTCACAGTCACTTAATTCAATCAACTTTATTAGCTACTGCGAAGCATTCTTGAATATGTTCTTTAATATGCTATTTCGTGGAACTAATTAAATACATACTCGTAATTTAACTTACATTATTCGCTCGACATAAATTATTTCCATGTATTATTCGTAAATAAAGTTAATGAATCTGTACAAAGGGTATTTCAAAGTAATACATAAATTGTATATTGTTCAAATGTTGTTATGCCAAAAACAATTTCTAATTTACATCGTCTAGTTGAACATGTTGATTAAGTTCTTATTTTGAGTATGTACAATTCTCGTATAATAAGTAAATGTACAACACACATAAATACGACTACAAATTACAATTATTTAGAAATTCGTTTGAAATGCCACAATGAAATGGTAATTTCCATCAGACACAGGGTTATATTTGAATAAATTATATTAATTTGAATAAATATGAAATAATTATGTTTCAAAAATGTATTAAATTAAATGAAGGTACAATAACATAAATTTCCACGATGACATTAAAACGATAAGGATAATCAAAATCGTTAGGAAAATTACAGAAAAAATTGCAAATATAAATTCAAATAAAAGACATATGTTAACATCCACTTAGTATATTTTCGCTTGTTAGATCCTTTACGGTTCCTTTATTATTTATTTTTAAGGTGAATAAAATTACGACTGGAAAATAAACGGAAAATGCACAACATGAACATTACAACGTTTTATATTTTATTTTATTTACTTTCATTACAGCGTAGGGTATGTTTCAATTTATTCATATTTACATTAGCATTCAATTATTTATATCATAATTTTAATTTTTTTTTCTAGAGAATAAATTAAATTTAAACTCAGCTTTAACAGTTATAAATTTGTCATTTGTGAACTTTCTAATTGGGGATGAAATTCATGATGAACTCAGTTAGAGTCTAGACACCTATATATGGAACTTCGATAGTGTCTGATAACGGCTACATTTCCTTATAATTCTACGACGTCATCTGCAATTAGCGTGCTCCAAAAATGGGGGTGTGGTATTTTGACAGGGTTGTATTGGAATAGGTGACGTCAAGTTTACCTTAATGTCAACTGGCATGCTTATTTTCTAAACCGCTTAGAAAATAGCCAACGTCCAACCAGTTCCTAAAAATGGTTCTAAATCTGTTCCTTCCCATTACATATCTTTCTAATTACTGCTACAATTTCTACTATTGAATCGTATCTTACTGAATTTAATCATTTAATTGATGATCGTCAATATGACTTTCGGTCCAGAAGATCAACTGAAAGTATTATGAGTGTGAATCTTTAATTTTTTGACGGAGCGCTCAATCAGGGTCACACTAGATGGTGTGCCTATCGGTCCATTAGATGCGGGTGTGCCTCTATTATATCTCCTACTCTATTTTAAATTATTAAATAAAAGGTTGTAAATGTTTTCTTTTAAAATATTTACAAAGAATTCTTAACAAAGAAAAGAAATAAACCAAAACAATGTTTTCAAAATTAGAAATTATTTTTTTTATAAAACTAAATTTATTAAAAATACAAATATTTAGAATATATTATATGCAAAATAGATCCTATCCTAAGTGTTGGTGATACTTTTTGGATAGTACTAGTAACTATATAACTAATATAATATATACTAGATAGTAATATTATGCGTACATCGAAGAATACAAGGATGTATATCCCTTATGTATCTTAGTTGGAAATATTCAATAGCAGGGAATGACTGTATATATATTATTCTGAGTACATCATTTATTACGTTTATATATCACATATGTGTAATATGTCAACATTGTAAAATGAATCTATTTATGGTTAAGGTATGAAGGAAGGTTCATAGCTACTACTATAGGTACTATAGTTAAATTAACTAAAAAGATAAATTTAAAAATGCTTATGGAATAACAATATATACATAGTCGTATATACGACAAGTATAAGAGAGGAATGGCATTGTGAATCAATTTCATGGAAAAAATCGAGTCACGTATAAAATTGCTGATTTTTCCTTTATTCATTTTGGTTGAATTGATTTTAACTTCCTTAAACTGTTGACAATTTTTGTTTTTAGCATTTTTCTCCCTTTAATTCTTTTTCTTTAACTTTTTCCAAATGTCGTCAAAAATTCATTTTATCTAAATTATTTTTAGCATATAAAAATACATACGATATATATATTGGCAAGATGGATATAGATAAATATTATCTCCTTAAGATTGGATATATGTAATCATGTAGGAAGTCAAATTTTATTATTCATGAAATACTACATCTTGTATTGCTACATTGCTAGCATAAGGACAATGAAATAGACAAGAAACGAGGTTCGAATAAAGAAATGTTAAAAATAAAATGCTAACCTTTTATCAAACATTAAACCAATATCTACAAAAAAAGAGGAAAATTCCATTCGATATTAAAAAATCAAATATCATTTTAGATATTTGAAATTTGTGGATAAAAATAAAGAAGATAATTACGAAGATTTGGTACGAAATTCTAAATTATACATAAAAATGACATAAATCTTATATTAAGATGATCCTATCAATTTTCAGCGAGGACATATACCATGTTTTAATTTAGTAATTCCAGAAAATGGTTCACAATTCACAGTAGTTAATTTTTTTGTAAAATGAAATTGCGCACTATAATTTAGCTCGAAAAGGATTTTCAGTTATCAAATTTAAATAACAATTTTATGTTATGTGTCCGACATAAAACGGTCATTTCACAGTATTGAGAATGTTACCGGAAACTTCATGATTCTCTAATACAGGAACTGCTATGGGCATTTATTTAGCGCTAGAGAGTTGTGGATGAAAATTGAAAATTGTGGAATAATATCTAAACTAGATGGGCTAGATGAGTAGTTTATATTGTAATTACAATTCAGAGTTTTGCATTGATAAAGGAGTGGTAATATTTCTGATGTGCAATTGGATGTGCAACAGTAATGAATTTTATCACCACAATTGATCTTGCCAATTTTGTACTATGGGTTATGAGGAACTATTTGTTTATCGATACTATTGACGTGAATCTAGATTTTCTTCTTTTTAAATAATACGAAATAAATGGCATTATCATATAACTTCGGGTATTACACAAGCTATATCCATAAGTCTTACGCCGAGAAATGTTATGCAAATAGTATTATTGAAATAAATTAACATTTTTTGATCTTGTGAGTGGTCATGCAAGTCACTTATGCAATCGCCAATATATCTGATGATTCAATAATTTTTCCCTCTTTTCGCTATTACATCTCTCCTCCATATTGTCATATTTATTTTTGCCATATGTATAGCTAAATAAAAATAGCCCATTACATCAGAGATATTATCTAATAAGCTCTCAGCGATAGTTGACAACACTTAATTTATATCTTCTTCCCTATATTATTGTCTAAATTCAATCTTCTATCTCTAAGTGTTATTGCAATTTTAATGTCGTCATTTAAAAAATAATAATATCTGTAGGGTGAGGGTGTCAACTTTCTGTATAACATTCATTTATAGATAGATAATTCTAATGTTTTGTGTAAATTTTATAAAAATTTGTTTCCCAAATAAATGGAATGTAAAACATGGAAATCGTATTCGCGATTGTTTGAACAAATAATTTCCCGGGTTAGTATTATAAATAAGTGCTTTTCTAGTATTATGTAAATTAAATATTATATATTGAATTTTGAATATCGAATATTAAACAATAACAATGAAGTAGCATTTCTAACAGGGTAAACAAAATTCGAGTATTTGTGATGAAATGAAAACAATATCTTTCAATAAAAATTTATGAATTCAAATGCGAATCTTCAATTTGAATATCAATCACATACGAGAGTATGTAGTAAATACTAAGTACTATACAATCCTTGAAATATTTTATATATCCTGAGTGAGATAGTATAGTTCTATGTAAATTGCACCACATTGACTTTAACTATGTATATTTCAAATAGAAAAAAAAATCAATTTATAGATTCCCAGATATCCCTGTAAAGTACGGCTATATGCGAGTATATATAATAGTAAATATACAAAATATTTGAATTTGTAATATTGTGGTACAGCGTATACTAGAAGGTACAAGATACATATCCATATATATCCCGAATACTTTATATACTGTACTAGTGTACTACTATATTTATATAGTATCATAACCGAAATATAATATCCTTTGAAATCTATATTGTATGCTAATAATAGTATTGTTATTTATTTTATAGTTTCCGTCTTCCCAGTGGATTCTGCAAAAGCAATTTTGATATTTTACATGCTATTCAATACAATAAAGAAGCTTAGTTTATGTCCTCCGACATACTCCTGTATATACATATATGATAATAATAACAATTGCTTGCATATTTTTTAAAAGGAATTTTATTATTTCAATTCAATTCAAATTAATTAATTCAAAGCGTTTACCTATACAAATGGAAATATATGTATTAATGTATACATCAGTAGTGATTTGGAGCATCCGACTAACATGTATTGAAATCATTAAAGGTATATTTACTTAAGTTTCTGCCTTACTACCGGAAACACATGATTTATATCATATGTAGTTTCTGTAGACTTGCGGTAAAACTATTTCAACCATAAACAATACCTAACTGTATGGCTGCCAACAGTGATGAAAATTATTACGAGATATTATGTCATAGTATGGCTAACAAAGAAACGAACAATATCAACATGTCTTATAGTGATTAATTGATATTGCCAGAAAGGTATTCGACAGGATACATGCTATACTTTCAATTCAAACAAAATTCTGTGCTATAAGCAGCTAATTAGGTCCCTGTTGTCATATGATTTTGTCTCATCGATATCTCGTCATTAAATGCACAATATTAAAACTCTCAAACGAATTTGATTACTATACGTAAAACATCAAGAGGTGGATATGTACATATTAGAAATTATCGTTACATAAAAAAGTTATTGGACAATATATCAATTATCCACCAGAGCCTAAAATGAATTCCAGATAATAACTTTAAGTCGAATGATTATTTTTTAAATGCCACATCTTATTTGAATCATTGAAAAATTGCAAAAATCACAATTGCTGATCTATATAACTCATATTTACAAAGAGTACAAATATTTGCATGTTTGAATATTATTGAATTCCATTGAGATACTTTGTTTTTCTACTTGATACCCTAGTGGTACTTTGTGGTACTCTAAAAATTGAATCTTTGAGACTTCGGTAGGTTTGGTTAAGAACGTGCCATAAAACCAGCAAAAATGATTATGACTTATTCTTTGGGCATCTTATAAACTGACAAAAAATTACAAAGCCTTGACTAAAAAGATCAGCTACTAGTAAATCTGTATGATGGGTATGATTAAAATTGAAAAGTTCAAAAAATTCTGGGATGATTTCTTAACATAGTTCTATAACGAGTATTTTGAAACTTGTAAATACATTTCTATCATTGACAAAATAAAATAACATTCACAATAAGATAAATTAATATCGCAATGCACATTTTTACTTCCTGTGTACGTACCACTTGCGATATTTTCGAATTGTGAATAATTTTTTAAAATGTTCATATTCTTTTAATGTTGACATTAAGTTAAATTTAAATGTTAATCAAAAATTTAAAATATTTTAATATAAAATTTTATAAGAATAAATAGAAATAGTTAAGAGTTGTCAAGTTTATGGTGCGATATAAGTATAATCATAATATGACGAAAATGCTTGCTTAAAGATGCTTCAATGAATATGTTATATATCGGAGGAAATTCAAATTTCATAAATATTGGTTTAAATCTTCGGTGTAAATTTTAACCTTCTCTTAAGTAATTCTAACCCGAATATGTCATAGGGGATTTCACGCTCATATAACGAAATCATATATATGATAAATTGTTTAATATATACATATAATTTATTTGATAGTTTCATTGAATGGTTCACATTTCTGTACTAATATTTAATAGCATTCTTGAAGTCTATGGCTGCTACTATCTTCTTTGGAAATAAATGTAATATTGCTGTTTATTGCTGAAACAAAAAAAAAAATTGGGCTACAATAAAATTCTCGTATAGTTTGTAATAATACATAACAAAACTGTAGTACGACTACTACTATAGTCGTTAAAATATTATTTACGATATATGAAATTTTCAAATTAAATAATAATTTATAACACCATATATTTAGGTCACAATATTCTGTATGAACTATTTTCAGCATCCTTTTTGGTACAAATCTTTCATGATATAAAAAGATATATATTATTGTGTAGACATAACTTGTAAAATAAAACTGAGATAAGTCAAGACATGACCAATAAAATACATTGATATATTACTATAGTGATAATGAAATATTAAATTTATTATACAAACATAAATATATCCTTGTTATTTTTATCCAATTTGATTTTCAACCCTTAAACTAACAAATTGCTAATAACTGATATTGATTAATTTATATTGGTTTGTGTTATAATTACCGGAAATTCTCATTATTTTCTTAGAAGATATGATAGGGAAAAGTACAATGAACACTGCGTCTCTAAGTTACGTTGGATAATTCGTAACAAAGTTGATAACTATAACGTGTATTGAGTTAATATTGATGCTAATTATTAACAATTATTTTGAAATCATTGAAACATCATTTTGGTTCTTAATGACAGTGTTAGTTGCCTAAAACAACCATTTAACTTTATGTATTTTAGTTATAAACTAATGTCGCATAAATGACACAAAACATTTGTACGTACACGAATAATATAAATTTACTTCTCACTCATTTAAATCATAAAGTAACTAATACCTTAGTAATGATTTAAAATTCTGTATCCTTCCTCAAAGCTATATATTATTTATATTAAAATTTTCACCCTAGATTTGAACCTTAATATGAAAACAATGGTGTGACACTTCATTGAAACTTTACTTTACATAGTTTATAATTTATACTTACCGACAACATATTTGAATATCTTAAAATTTCGGACCTTCTTTTAAATTCCAATTTAATAATATCGAAATTATTATAATTAAATTATGTAAATTTCATGCACAAAAACTACCAACTTTTTGTAATAAAAATTAAAATCTGAATAGTTACTCATCGAATCATTTTTTTTTTTTTTCGTTGAATACGCAAAGCTTCGTAAAGTTTCATCATAAACTTTGACATACATAGCTTTTTAATAAATGATCACAATGGCAAAATTTACAGTTTCGTTTAAATGCATTCAGGGAAATTAATTTAAGTTAATATGAACGAAATTTAATGATAAGGAATTATGTTAAAGATAGAAATGAATTTCTTCGTGAAAATTTGTAAACATTGTTTTTTTGGAACTTTTCTGTTACTTGCCATTTATTGGTATGGAATATTAATGTATAATAATCGTATTATTTTTTGTGAATTGAAGGTCATGATAGACTTTGTAAACGAAAGCATAAAGATTAATTTTGAAATTATTTTCAGGTTGTGAGAGCTGCTAGTCCTGCACTTTTACGTGTCATTGCACTAGGAGCGTTCTTCATTTATTGTACTGTAAGTAAAATTTTTATCAATTTAAATAGCCTACACTACGGTAATATTTTAGATACATATTACTGGTAAATTTGCTTAATTGCCGTCTATAGAATATATCAGAAAAAGTTATGCATATTAAAAACAGCAATGTAACCGTTGTATCTGAGTTGAAATCTAACGATCGCTAGAAAGGCGGGTTGAAGCTCTCTTACTTGTATAATATTGTTATTGCATCTTGCCTAATTCTTCTGATTTATGATTTATCTGACCTAAACAATTCAGCTTCATAAAGCTTTGTTGTTTTTCAACATAGTTGATATTATTAAGACTTCATCTCCGCTTCCATAATGGACATAATAGACAAAATACATTGATTTTATGAGTAGTAATATAATATATTAAGATAATGTTATACGTAATAATATATTGTACCTAATCTATAATAATCTTTCACTATATCCTATGGTAGTGTTATATAGATATAAATAAAATATCTGAAATTGACATACAAGAAGTTATTTTCTGCTCTCAATATACTCCCCCATACGACCAAGAAAATTTATAAGATTGGTTTATTAATTGCTTAACATTCCATTTAACTCAGATATTTTATACATAATATGCTCTCAATTTTACCAATAACAGACGTTTTACACACAATATAGCACATAATCGTCATTTATCGATTAATTTCCTAATAGAAGAAACGTTATTGATTGATTGATTATCATCAATTGTGTCAGATATATTTTAAACCATAATCTTATAGTAGTCAAATTGAATCTTTCGATTTGCACACTAAAATAAATTGAAATACTTACCAATTGTTTGAATGATCTCAATGTGTTTTCAATCGGGAACGTGGTTGGATACAGACATTGAAAGACGACGGTATTTAAAAGGGTGATAAGAAAAGGGTTGGACGTCCAATTAGAACATAACTCCGGACTCCACTAACGTAGGCAGTTGTATGAGGTAAAACTGGTACTGCCTTGCATGTTTGGAAAATCGTCTGCCAACGATGCGCATGCGATTTGGGAAACGTATACTAAATGACGGCGATTGACGACACTGCAGCACATTCTCTGTCGCTTTGATACAATTTGGCGAGAACGTTCTTAATTTCATATTAGTCATGAAATGAAGGAATGGTTTAGTGGTGACATGTGAAATCTAATAATGAGGAGAAAAAACATCATAAGGGCAATTAAAAACATCAACGCAATATGTCAACATAATCGACGGTGATATTTTTGATCTGAAAACGGGTATGCAA
This sequence comes from Penthetria funebris, assembly GCA_027564355.1. Taxonomy (NCBI): domain Eukaryota; kingdom Metazoa; phylum Arthropoda; class Insecta; order Diptera; family Pleciidae; genus Penthetria; species Penthetria funebris. The sequence goes on along the minus strand of JANSTX010025102.1, from coordinate 3,409 downwards.
AATGTTTCACGTACAAATAAAAATTGGTACGTATGTTACATGTAAACTTGTGGCCAATGATAAAAAAACACTTGGAGTATAGTTCGAGATGATGTGTAACATAATTTTTTTTTAATCAATTAATTAATATTTGTGAATTCCGAATAGAAAACATTTAAGATGGAATCAGTCACAGTTGTTCATCTGAATAATTCAGTAGATCTATAAATCCGAATCTAGATCTTATGCCGGTAATTGACATATACTTTAATCGAATTATCAGTGATATTATACAGTAGATATTATTCCATTTGTCACCAAATTTTTGGACATTTACCTACTCTTAATCAAAACTAAATCAAAAGTACTATAAAAACAAATTTTTATTAATTATTGTGAAAATATTTTCTCGTCACAAATAATTTAGCGAGTAGTTATACTTCTAGAAACTCCTATAATCTAGAAATTGCTTAATATTAATTTACGATATTGCTATACAATATAGAGGAAGTTTGTCAAGTGTTTCAGATTAGAAAACTTTTACAATAAAAAGTAAAATGAATCCTATAATAAAAAAAGGAATTTAATTAAATAAGAAACGAGTATACTCGTAATAAAATTCAGGCATAATATACAAATATGAAAAGAATAATATATTACACAACCTGAATGTTGAAGTGCCTAAACAAAAGTAATTAAACAACCCTCTAATAAAAGATATAAGAACTGGTCATTTGAGAAAAATATTTATGTTTTCAAGCATTGGTTGTTTTTATTATTGGGAAGATTCTCATCAATATATCCAATACATTCTAAATTAAACATTTTTTCTGAAAATTAAATGCCAACCATCCTCTAAACAACACAATAACGACCTGTATGTCGAACCTGGAACGATCGAATAATAATTAAATCGACTAAACTGACGGTTGTGACTCAAAAATTTAAAAGATTCAAACTGAATTTTCTTTTAATGAGTAAAATGCGATGTAAATGGAAAAAGTTTAATACACTCAGGTGAGACACTTGCAAAAGGCATTGATTTATTAATAAAATTGTCGATATTAAATAGGCTCGTATTTTAATACCAAAAAGTTACGGTCGTATTTTAATACCGAAAAGTCGGAGAACACAAAAAGAAAGTTTTTAAAATATTCTTCATTTGAAAACATTCCAGAAATTTTAATGCCAACATTACGTTTTCAACATACTCGATAGATTAAAGGATATAGCAAATTTTATGTCAAAATTAAAATCTGAAATATCAAGAGAATATGACAAAATTTCAAAATGCGGGACACGTTTCTGTATGAAATTATCCAATGATGTGAAATGATTGCCATCGTGACTATTTTCTAAGCATTTAAACATTTTACCTAATAATTGGGAAAAAAACATAAGAAATTAAACTAGTATTTATGATTTTCACAAAATTTAAAATTAATTTCAAATTATTGTAAACACAAACCCTCCCGTAATGGAATCTAAAAAATTCTTTATTTGAATATTAATTGAAATTATATAAATTAGTCATCAGCTCCAATTGTCAATTTAAAAAAATAACATCTAAATCTATTTATTTTTGTTCTAATTACAGTCAATAGTTATGTATCCACCACCATCATTAATTACATGTACAGCCCGAGTTTGGTTAAGAGAAATAGGATTTTCACTCACTTATGGAGCACTAATGTTAAAAACATGGAGGTAATTTTTTCTTAAATACTAAATATAACAATATGTTTAATCCCGGTATTCAGATGTTAATTTAACGTTTCCAATAATATATAACGTCAAATGTCATAAGTCAATAAAACATGTAGTTTATCGATTAAAAATTGGAATAACAACTGATCAGATTATGAGTTTTTTTACCTATCTGTTGCTCTTATCAATCGTTGTTTCAGATATGTAATGATCGGGTCACAATGTTCTTACTTTAACATAGGCGTAATGTGAGTGCCTTTACTCAATTCTATAGATATAATTATTATTCTGTACAGATAGCTAAATCATAAAGTTTCTAATTCGCCTCCGTTATTATTGCAACACTTACTATTTATACCAATTTATTTTTTGATCAGAGTTTGATGGTAGTAATTTACAATAATTATAACTATTATTCTCTCTATTTATAGAATATCTGTGATTTTTCGTGTACGATCAGCAAAAGCTGTTAAAATTACGGATGCATTCTTATTAAAACGGTTAGGTGTATTATGTATATGCATTAGTATTGCACTTTTGGTAAGAACTATTGTTGCACCACCAAAAGTTGTTGTTGGTCGTACTGCTGATGATTTAAAGGCATTTTTATGTAAGACAGATTGGTGGGATCACACATTTACATCAAGTAATTAACTAATTTGAATATTTATTCGCTATAAATTTAAAAAAGAAGGGTTTGTTGTTAATTATACACATTTTATATTTTTGCAGTGGAAGTTTTATTTTTGGCTTGGGGTGTTAGACTTTGTATTATGGTGCGTAAAGCTCCGTCAGAATTTAATGAAAGTCGATTTATTTCTATGGCAATATACAACGAATTTCTTTTAACTTGTTTTCTAAATGGATCCATGTAAGTAGAATATAAATAAATATTTTTGTTTTTTCCATATTATATAAATATTATTGCTTGAAATACGTATTTAGATGATATTTTAAGTAAATTAATTTTCGAGTATATAATAGAAATTTTAACAATATGTGTGATCTGATAGCCAGAAACCAACCCCATAAATTTACCGTATTACATTACGGAAATGTAGGTTTCTGAAAGGTGACGAAAGGAGTGGAATTTTTTATCAATTTCATATTAAAATTTTATTCTTTCTGTTTTCGAATTTTGATATGCAGAAATGTCAGTAAGTTAAAGGACATATATATGCACCCATGATGATGATGATCGTTCCTTAATTGCAAAAATGGTCATATTGTTAGTTTACTAGAAACTACACCTTCTGAATGGAGTTGAAACATTATCGAAATTAGGTTTTAAATTTGTTGCCAAATAAGAGTATATTTCTGAAAAGTTGATAGTCGTATAAAGACGTGTTAGATCCAAAATACTGTTTCCAAATTTTCTGCGTTTTTCTCGATTCTTTTAATTAAGAAATAATTTATCATCGCATTCTCGGATTTTTTGGGTGTAGTAATAATTTAAGGCTCCATCTCTCAAATGTATATGTATTTTTAGATTTTAAACCTATTATTTGGTCAATATATTCTATCTGTTACTATGGAAAACAATCCCATTTCTACTTCACTGAAACCTTTATTTAATTCAAAATTGTCCTAAAATAATATAATTTAAAGTAATGCACATATCGTTACACGATTGGAAATATATTCACCGGTGAGTTTGACACTTAATTTATGTGTGTTGCTTCTTTTTTTTCTCTTTGGTTGATCTTTTCCAATAAAATACACA
>JANSTX010025091.1:0-15264 GCA_027564355.1 Penthetria funebris | reverse complement strand
AAAATTAACTGAAAATAAAATGTCCTAGAAAAACACAGGTCCATGACCTAACGAAAGAAGAAGAAGAAGAAGAAGCTTATGAATTATATTGTTGATAACGTTATAGTTATAGTACCAAATAGTAATAGTATCTCTTCAGCACCTTTTGCCAAACTGTTTCTTAAATAGAAGCCTACATACGAGTATGTTTTATCACTATCATTTATTATCAAAAAAGCTTTTTAAATACAATGTACATCCTATACATTATCTATTTATTTACTATTGACCATAAGGAAACTTGTTATTGGCGTGCCAATCTTGAATAGTTTCGTTTTGGAACCATAAATTTTTAGCCCAATAAGTTACGTAAATATCACAAATCACCTATAAACTTGTGTTTTTACAGTTAACTTTGACATTGCTTGAATGCTTCCGCATTCACTGTATTATCCAGATTCAATATATTGTGACTTCTTTTTCTTTCCAAACATGAAAAAATACCATGGATTAAAGAGAATTGGGTCGAATGATGAAGTAATAAACTAACGTCTATTTTAAACAGTTCGAGAAATCGTATTGCAAGTGAGGCTTAATGAAATTATAAAAAAAAACGTTGGACTAAGTGTATAGAGCTAAAACGGTCGAAGAATAAATAGAATTTGAAAGAAAAAAATTGTCACTCACTACCTTTCAATCTGCCGCAATGCTCTTGAAATGCTAAATATTGTTAAACGTTGTCGTTGCAAATTATAAAAATTGAAGTTGCATATTCTTCGGACTAACTGCTTATCGGTGCTGCGTTGTAGACTGCGAAAGTTGAAAGCTAACATATAATAATATTTAGTACTGAAATGAAGATTAAATGTTTTAGCAATAATCAACCGATATCAAAGTGGTCACTATGTCAATAATTTTTGTTTATTTGATATGCAATCTATTGGCAAATGGAATGACCAACTAACATTTATGTTACACAATCTATCTTCGCCTCCACGTGTCATTGATAACTCGATCACAATATAAGGAGGATAACCACTTTTAGTTCGGTACTAATAATTTATAATTGTTTTATTTAAAATTTGTCATTGACCTTTACTCCATGCAGAATCATATGGCGTCAACGAATAACCGACGTTTTTCACGATCTTCACTTTCACTGGTACCGGCCGTCTTAATAACGGTTGTTTCTGGATGACTGGGTCTTCTAATACGCTGCGAATTCCAGTTAAGTTAGTATTTTACAATATCACCGACCGGTTGCCTCAGTGTAATCTTGATCCAATTTCGCTTTCTTCGGCTAACAATTTTATTCATCTCCTTCATATCTACTAGTCTCCACAAATTCGCATTTAATTTTGAATTTGGGCAGTAAATTTTTAGTATGCTTCTAGGTACCTATTGACAAAAACTTAAATTTGTGACGCTATGTTATTTGTCTCCTTCCAAGTTTGATAGTCATACTATAGTACCGATAAACAATTTATTTTAAAGTTACGCTACAAATTTTTTAAAATTTATGACGACCGCCAGACTCCATTCAACATACCAAATATTTGCTGAGCTTTTTGTACACGAAACCTTATATCTGTTTCTGCCACCATTAATTATTAAAAAACTTCCCAAATATTGGAAGTTCTCTACTTCATCTAATACTTCGCCGCTGACTGCAAGTGAACACCTTCTTGACGTACCAATTTTCATTTGAAACATTATTTTTTAAACCGATTTGTGAGCTGTATTTACAAGTCGTTCCAATTTCACTCTAATATCAGACGTAGTTGGCGAAAGCAAACAAATGGCGTCAACGAAGTCAAGATCTGCAAGTCGACCGGGCAGCTCCCATTTGATACCGCACGCGGTTCAGAGTTGACTTTGATCATAACCGACTATAGGGACCGATAATAGTTGTGACAGTATACATGTTTTTTCACACCCGAATGTACCTTAAAAATAACACCAAGCCTTCGACGATGCAAAACTTTACATTGTGAATCACGATATAGACTGCGGATAATATTCATCAATTTCGATTGTATTCCATAACTTTCTGGAATTGTTCACAACGATACTATCGAATGTCAGTTAATAAATATCATATGCAATGGTGTTTGCCAATCAATCGACTGCTCAACAATAATCCGTATTGTATTGATATGGTATGTGCAACACTTACCAGTTCCTTTCAAATACCCGGTTGCAAATCAGAACTGAAATTGTCGTTCACGATAATACTTATAATTTTGTTAATCGTGCTCAGTAATTTGCCAGTTCTCGTAAATACTCAAGTTACCCATTTTCGGCAACCCTTCTTTCCATGAGGTTGCAATATCATAAGACAACCAGATTTCACTAATAATAGGATCCAATACTGATGCAATTATTACCCAAAACATTTTCACCAACTTGTCTCAATGCGTCTGCGACTGCATTCCAGTTACATCGAACGCCGTCACATGCCAATTGATTTGCCAAATTATTTGCGAATCGTTGTTTTACCTCTTCATTACGAAGTTTAGCAACGTTTATACATCTCGCAATTTTAGGTTGTTTCCTTATGTTCGCCATAAGTTAAAATTTTATCTGTCCAATAATCAAATAGTGGTCACTAAAAACATCGCACCACTATAGCTTCGATTGTCTTACAACAAATTTCTCCATCTTCTAGTAATTGTTTATGTGATCTATTTGATTTGTGGTTAGCCTATTCAGTGAAATCCAAGTATGTGTGCGTATTCTTTTGTGTGCAAACATAGTATCACCAATCACAAGTTTATGATTACTGCACATTTCCGCAAAAAGTTTTCCATTATTGTTCATATCCCCTACTCCGTGTGTTCCCAAAACAGACTGCCATGTTGTTCGCGTTAACCTTTGCATTAGCGTCACCCATGCATATGACAATATCCGATCGGTTAATATCAAGGCAATGTGAAAGTTGACTATAAAAGGCCTCCCTATCATCAGACGATGCCTGCTCTGTAGGTATGTAAAGCGAAACTATTACAAATTTAACATTACTCTTGAATCGTGGCTGTGATTATTCGATCTGATATTGGCTTTTAGTCAACACGGCTACCAGTTTTGCAAAGACACTTAGCAATAAACCGAGTTTACTACTGTGATCCATATGACTAGGTTTTTCGGAAAACTAAAAGGTTTCACCCGAGGATATAGTCCCTTCTCCATTTTCATCGAATCTCACTTAACCCACGAATATCGGGTTTGTACCCATTTAATTTTTGAGCCACCTTCGTCAGTTCATTTGGAACCTGGAATGTTAGAACTTTTCTGTTTACATAAGCCAAAAGCCGTCATCATATTCCCATTCGATCCGAAGTCATTTGAAAACGTTTCTCTTGCAATTAAATAGTGTAACGTAGTACTGCGAGATGCAACACAGCTACTTAGGTTTATGGAGTTGGATGTTAGTTCCTAATTGGACGCCCAACCAACCCCTTTCGCCCCTGTAGTTTTAGCCGTGCCTGATTAGATATTGGTATCAAACTATGTTACCGGTGGCCATTACATGTAGGTATTACAGACACTTGTTCAGGAATTCAATTCACGTCTGTGCTTGATCCTAGCCCCGACCACATATTATATGTATATATTAAAAACGATTATTTAACATCATACATCTGCTCAAATGATGTCATGTGGTGTGTAGTATAGATTGAGATAATAATATGATGAAGATAAGTTTTCATCAATTCCAGAATAACAAGTCAGAATTTTGTGAACCATCTTTTTCATGTAATTTAACTATTTCCTGTCTGAGACTGACTCATTTATTTATGATCATTGCATTTAATTACTTGTAACCGCCCAATAATTTCTTTGTAGAATATATGAATTGACAAGATGATTAATTCATTTTTGCAACCATTAAAGTTTTCAGATGAATTTGAATTCAAAATCATAATGAAATTGCTGAACCGGTTTTCTATATTCTCATTGATTCTAAATATTGTTTATAATAAACTTTTAATCAATAATCTAAAAATATCTTCAATCGTGGAATCAAAATTTATGTTAATGCCAAACAAATTGCTGAACATCAATCGAATTTATTGGATTGATAACCAATAATCGAGGTATTCCACTTTAAGTTATAAGGCGAAAAATAAAGGAAAAGAAATTTCAACGATGTTGTTGATGTCATACTATAAATTTGAATGAAATAATTTGCTTATAATAGCTCACCTTTACTCGTATTATGGTCTTTAATGGCTATACATTTATGTATCTATACGACATATACATAAAAATATTATACTTCTTTCTTGTAGTTTGTTTTATAACTTATATACTCGTAGTAGTCATTAATAATGATATTTTTACATAGAGCATTACTATACTTAAAAATGACATCATCAATATTTATTTTATCCAATTAAAACATACAATTAAAATACTAAATTTAATATTTCAAATCAATTAAAATAATTTTAGTTAATTGTACTTGAAAATCAGGTAGTTTATGGATATGCGAATTATTTGTCATCGATCGTGGCAAAAAAAATTCGTATTAATAAATTTGAATTTAAATTGTGTAAAGTTTAAAATAACAGTTTAACATTTTATTATAACAAGAAATTGAATTGAATTGATAAACTAATGGTAAAGCCGCCAATGATCAGTGGCAGTGATGAGCATTATCTTTTACATACAAGTTTCTGACCAAGTATCAGCTTTATGATCTATATACATCAATGATCATAATGCCGCTCATTGCCTTCAATTGCTCCGATTTTAAATCACACTAACAGGTTCGATGAAAATATCAAGATTCTTTGTTGCTTTGTTACAACTTTTTTTTTTTTCTAATCATTTATTATGACCATAAATTATGATTGAATGAGACTCATATAGTAATTTTTTTTTTTCTTAATTTTTATACGTTTGCTGGGATGTTACCCGCTGGTAAGTCCACATGATTATTAAACTTAATTAATTATATTTGTTATTGTTATTAAGTTGGCCAGTTCTCCAGATCCATTGGCTTTGTAGTCTTCTTTCTATCACACGATTAGCTACCATATGTCGCATCTCAGCATTTGAATGTTACTCGAATCGTAATGCATGCCTCATGTTTTTTTATGTCCACTAATGCTTTCCATTTTACAATCCCTATAAAAGATTCTTATTTCTAATGTACCATTGTGCATTAACTATACTCCTTAGTACTTTGTTTTGGAACGTCTGTATTATTTTGGCATTCGACTTCTTAGTACAGTCCCACAGCTGTCTACCGTACGTGCATATTGGCCTCAAAATTTCCCGATAAATAAGCAATTTGTTGTGGACCGTTAGTTTAGAATCCCTCCCAGTAATCCAATACATCTTTCTGAACCTGATATTCAGTCCTTCTATTTTCTGTTTTACATGCTCCTTGCATCCGATGTGGCTTCGTTTAGTTTTATTCGCAATCGTTTTGTCCAATTACAAACCTTATCAGTGATTCTCTGTAATTTTTTTGTCGCAACTTCAACGATATTTGCAATCGTCATTATTGCCGTATCATCGGCGTATGTTGCAATAGTTCCCTCACTAGGTATTTACAGATCCCTTCCTTAGGTACCACATCAGTCCCCAGACACTTCCCTGCGGTGATTTTTTTAAAGCTCAAATTTTCGTATTCATATTTGAAAAAAAAAATTCCCTTACATTATATAAGAATCTAAGATGTTATAGAATTGGCAGATCCCTCTGTAGTTAGTATTTTAGCCCCCTATGCCACACACCCTATCAAACATCTGAGCCACATGTAGGAAAATACTTGAGCTAACCTGTTTCGTCTCTAGTGCACCCTCAATTTTGTCCATAATACTATTTGTCTGCTCAACCGTTGAATGCCCCTCTCTGAAGCCAAATTGGTGTATCGATATTAGATTTCTGTTTTTTTTTATGATAGGCCATTCTTTTTAGAAGAAATGTCTCAAACAACTTCGACATAGTTGGCAGTAGTGATATCGCCCTATAAGACCTCGTTATCATTTAGCATCTTTCTCGGTTTGGCTATCATTATTACCTCCGCAACCTTCCATTGACGTAGCACATAGTTTAACCTAAATGCCGCATATTATATGCAGTAGTTGGACTCTTTGATTATCCGACCAGTAATCGAATCGTATCCTGGAGCCTTCTTAGGGTTTATGTTGATTCTTCTTTCTTCTTTAAGCTCATATATATTTTGTTCATCTAGTTTATTCACTGACGTAACGTTTTGTTACGATGTTTGTCTGGGACGATACCGAAAAACTACTTCTAGGTGGTCCGCGAATAAATCTGCCTTCTGTTTAGTACTTCGAGCACACGGTCTGTCTTATTTTGTTATTGGTGGTATTTGCATTTCTGGCCTTTTAAACCCAGATGTTTCCTTTCATAGTGAATATTCCGTATCTTTTTCATCTGTAAGGGCGCTCAAGCGTCTATTAATAAACTCATTTTTAACCTCTTTTATATTCGATTTTAATCTATTGCACAGATTGTTAAGTCTAGTCTTATTTTCTGACTATGTATTATTTTCCCATGTTTTCAGTGCGTTACGTTTTTCACTCACCAATCCACTTAGTCCCATCTGGTACGATTTAGTGTATTGTGTGAAATTAACTGCCTCTGCCATACTCTCATATGCCGCGGACTGTAGGTTAACGATCAGCGATTCCAATTCAGTCTAGTTATTGCTAACCCCTTATTGACACATGAAGGTTTTTTTGTCATTTGTAACATTTTATTCACTTAACTTTACTTCCACTTTTCATTTTCGTGGATTTTGCAATGCGATTTATTTTGGTAGAATTATTCGTATTTTCCAGGCTATTTATTTGGCTTAGTATTACTTTATTCAAATTATTCGTCGAACATATCGTTGAGTTTATCATGCTGCTGCATTGCTACTTATACCAACTTGTCAGCTGTATTTTACAAGTCGTTCAAATTGCATGTCTGACTCATTTTGCGATAGCAGTTTAACAGTTAAGACCCCATTTGATACCATGCGGTTCAATATTTATCCCTTGATCATAACCCCTCGTCAAAGCGAGCTGGAACAATATCGGAGACAGTATAGATCCCTGTTTTACACCCGATTTTGCATCAACAAAATCGTCAAGCCTTCCACGAAGCAAAGCACTACATTGTGCATTCTGGAATTGTTCACATCGTACCATGTACCAATGCTATTATTATAAACAACATATACAATGGTATTTTTATTAATGTACTGTTCAACAATAATTATTTATTGTATTTTCCTCGAAATGGTATTCGACATCCTATAGTTTAATTTACGAACTGTTAAATATTTATGGATTTAGCAACATTTTACTGTCTACAACTTCTTCGCAAGTGTAGAACATTCGTAATTAGTGTTCAGGATTTGATTATATATGTTGTTGATTTGCTATTTTTCTATTACATCAGAAGATCCAGTTTAGACCAAGTGATCTGGATTGGAGAACGGTGATTGCAGAAACTGGTACCAGTAATTGTATCCTCCACAACCTTTGTTTTTCCAGAACCAAAATGATTGTCAAAGATGTTATAAACTAATTAAGATATGAAAAAGATAGAGTCTTATATTTAGTACAATGCATTTACATACAATGACACTGGTGAATGATTATACCTGCATTATGGTGTGTGAACGTTGGAATGCGCTTTGCATTTTATTATTTGTTTATGTTTTCCCACGCTAAAATGAATTTTACAATAATACGATTTTCTTTATTCTTTTTCCTTTAAGTAATTTATTCTTTATAACATAATCTACACTATGCAAAAGATAAAGATATATTCGAGTATAGAAGAAAGGTCAGATACCACAAACAAAGATCCAAGAATATGCATTTTATATTTATTTTATCTTTTTAAAATGCCAATTAACATACATTATCATCATATGCAATTAATAAAATTGATCGAAGAATTCAATACTAACATTTAGGTAATTGAACCGAATTTCATCTTGTCGTAGTGTCACCACTGGTAACTTGATCAGGAAGTATGTCCATTCCTGGCGTATGTTTTTTGTTGTCCACAACATACTATGACCGATACTATTGTATATCTGCTTTAAGTCGACAAATAACAAAAAGAATGGTATTTGCAATTCTACTGACTGTTTAAAAATAATACATTTGTCAGCTAACGTAGACTGAGAAGGATATTGGGTTGAGATTGGAACGGATTATGAAATATAGTTCACAAGTCGGTCTAAAATAAATGTTTTAAAGTCAACATGATTATATTATTATTATAGTAAATTAAGAGTTACGAAATATTCAATGCACAATTTATTACTATTGCAGTAAAATGAGCTAATGCGCAATAATACTTTTTGGTTTGTATCCTTGTTTGTGTTTTAAATTTATATTAGAAGATTTGTTCATTATTAAAACTTCTGTCCTTTTTACTCGTAAGTGCTTTTGAATTAATCTCTATGTAAGAGTATATATGCATTTGTAGAGTTCAAAATCGCAACTTCCCTGTCAGATATATTCCATTTAAGTGAAAATGCGACAAAGTTTAACGTTGTAGTTTATTTAACGAAACTCACAAAATGTTAGTTTAACTGTACGAAAAAGGTGTATTTTAAATATTGATTTCGTACAGTTTAAAAATATAAATCATACTTTTGAATATGTTTTAATACTTATTCAGTTAGACCTATAATATGAGATTACAACTACGTCAAATTTCTATGGTGATTGGTTTATGGTGTTTTGAATAATTTCAGCTAGCTAAAAACCATTTGTGACAATAATAGCTTAACACATTTTACTATGTACATATCCATTTAATTCAGAGCTGAAACAAATAGCACAAACTTCTTTTGTTAGGAAATGCATTGCATGAATATGTTATTTATTTATTATATAAAAACATTTCTATTTATTGATACTATAGTTGTCACATTTAAAAATAACTTACTTTATTATAGATTTTGGAAAATGTTACGATGGAAAAAGAATTTATCAGGTGAGTTCATTAACCATACCCATACTCAAAAATAACCAAAAATTTAACCTTATTAATGATGATACGCGTATATTATGTAATAAGTTTAAAAATGTATAATAAAATAACAAAAGAAATTAATTTATTAAATTATTTAATTTGTTTAAAATAAAGGTGACGTAATTGTGTGTCTAATATTTAAGAATAAATTAATTTAAGTGAAAAAAAAACAGATACTTCAGTTTTACTTTGACTTTTTATTCGTTCAAAGCCCCGCGAAAATACGATTTTGTATCACATCATTTCATTATGACCGCCATTGTCCCCGAACCATAACTATTTTTAAAAAAACATAGTATAATAACCGATGATAATGATGATGTCATAAGCGGTTCTTTTTTAAATAACCAAAGTACATTATGTCTATCTAAAATCTCATGTTTTTAAAAAAAAAACCGTGGACGATATTCTATTATAATACGAGAACGGATTGATAATCAAGGTAAAAATAAACTATGGAATTACTTTTGCGAACAGACATCAATTTATTTTTCATCATAATCTCTTTTTAGCTTCGATACAATGATTTTAAAAATGTTTAATGCCTTCGGAATAATTGGATTCGTTTAAGTTTGCAAAATGTGCGTTTGTTCCGTCGATGACTTTCAAATTTTATCCAAATCTATTTCCAACTAGATAGTTTTCATGTTCGGAAAAAAAATCGCTTGGTGCGAAATTTAGAGAACACAGTGAATGAAAAAGCATTTTATAATGTAACTCATGTAATTTGGTCATTGCAATTGCCTATGTGTAAGCTTTGTTAAATTAGGACATTTTTTCTTAAATTCTTCTTTAGTCGATGAATATAACATCATTTATCTTGTGTGGTTCGCTTCCACTAGATTCTGTCCATCGACTTTTTCATTCGCAAAATTTCGTGTAAAATGTTATGTACACATAGGAAGTAACATCAATTCCATCAACCTAAGGAACTGTGTACACTGCTGAATTTTTTCAATAACACGTGAAACGTCAAATAATCACCTTTGATTGGTCGGGAATACGATGACAACCTTTGACTTAAGTGAACGGACACAACTTGGAAACTAAATTATTAGAACCATGCTTGAACCAACAACGTTGGTGCAGGTGGCTCAATAATTTAAGAGATATAAACTTGAATTTCTTGAGGTGAGTGAAATTCGGTGGAAAGAAAATGAATAAAAATTCACATCTGCGAGTGAATCCATTTTGTTTATACATTTTGTGGAATATCGAGTCATATGGATCATTGTTGTGGAGTTGGGGTATTGTTAAACAACTATGCAATGCAGAGTCTTTGTCGACTGGAAATCAAAATCTGATCGTATAATCACAGCAAGTTTTAAAAGTAGGGTAAAATATGTAAAATTTTGTCAAATTTCCACACCCATTGAACAGGCATTTGTTTGAACGGATGCTGATGAAAAAAGTTGTCTAGAACAATATTAATTAAGAATATGTAATGGATATGCACGGAATGGGTGGTATGAACCAGATATGGAGAACTTTTCTCGGATATATACAACCATTACAATCTTGTAATTGCTAGTAAAATACTTAATCACTTAACTATTTACAATGCAATTGTGATAATGCATTGAAACGAACTAGTGAATATATTCTTTGTTTTCTCAATTATGTGTGGTATGAATGGATCAGTCATGATACATTTAATTTAATAATGAGATGATGAAATATAAAAATACAAAATAACCAAAACAATTGTAATAGATGCACAGATACGAACAAAGTATAGTCCATTGGATATAAAGTTTGTGTAAAGCGCACGACGGGAGACCGAAAACACTTCGACGATATTGCAAATCGAGCACAATGCGTCGTTAATTCAAATAACATGAAAAAAACCTACTGTCTGATAAGAAAAATAATCGGGAAGTGCTACAGAACAGAACATTCAATTCAATCCATTTGTGAAGAGTGTCGATTCTCGAGATGATGGACACTATAATCTCAGACGTACATTCAATGATATCACGAGATTTGCATTAAATTGGAGTATTTAGTTTAATAGAGGATCTGGTCAACCAAAAATACAATGACGAGGAACTGTTGTTAAAGATCCATGATGTAAGATGTGGTGTTAGGTGAAGGTACGATCATAACGAAATTCAGTAAACCATTTATGAATCATTTTACCGAACCCAAATCAACTAAATAGTATTTTATATGACTACTTTTATTTCTTAATAAATATACACATCTATATCTTTAGTCGTTGGAAATAGATATTCGAATCGTTGAACAAAACAGCCTACATTAGTAAGGGCACACATTATAAGAAAATCATTTATTTGAAATGCTCGAATAGTTTTATGATATTAAATATTATACTTTGTAATTTGCATTACTTAATACATTTAATAGATTTATATACAAATAAGTTATTTCTATTTTGAACCTGCGCCTAATTCTTAAAAATAACTGTACTAAATTTTATATAATAATCTTATTGCAGATAGAACAGTTAAATTGGAACCTTCTTCTTCTTCTTATTCTTTCGTTAGATCATAGACCTGTGTTTTTCTAACAATTTAGTTTCCTCCTGGGTGTTGTTTCATGGTTCTCGTCCATCTTACTATGTTTTGAATTTGACATTCATTTCGGATATCATCACTTCTGTTTCTATGTCTTATTGAATGACCGGTGATAGTGCTTAAGATCTTCATTTCTGTTGTGCCCTCATAAATTGTTTAGTTTTGGACGTATCACTGCGAGTTTCCACTGCATATGTTAAAATAGGTCTTTCGCATGTTTTATAAATTTGAACCGATATTATGTACTTTTATTAATTGATCTAAATTGTATCAAATTGTTAGATGTAATCGGATGCAGTCATTGATATTATGATAAATTTGTGCATTTCTGAATAAAGTCCATTTATTGCACTCATTGAAATTGTGCGTCCTTGCTATTGTAGGCTGCTCTATTACTGGAAAAAATTAGTTTTGTAAACAATATAATTATGATATAATATATAATATGTACCTTGTAAACACAACGTTTTATGTATAAACAAAATTTCAATGTACTTTTTTTTGTAAATATCGTTTTTTTTTTCGTTCATGTATACAAAAGTGTACAGTGATGAGGAAGATAATCCAGATATAATATTGCGTTAGATGTATGTAGTAAATGTGATCACGATTATATTTTTTTTAAGATGTACTCACGGTATAGAATGTGAACCATAAATTTAAATTGAAGGTAAACCTTGCTTAGATTTAATAAATTAAATTCAATTAAATTTTTCCAATGGAATTCTCTTAGGAAAGATATAGTATGTTAGTTTGTATGTTGTCAGGATGAAATAAATTACGAGTAAAATAACATGGTGGTTGTTAACGTCAAAACATAAAGGAGACCTCGAAAAATTATTAATTTCTTATAAATATATCATTCCCGTTGATATGTTACATATATCGTTTTCATTTTTTGTTTGTTAATAGTGTACTGTATACATTAGCAACGATAGATGGTTTTAGAAAGTGCAATAATTTATTAATTTAATTGGAACAACGAGATAATTGTATAATATAATGTGTTTATTATCAGAAACCTAGGGAATACATTTTATATAGCGGCGCAAAATGAACGTTGCAGTTTTAAATTCTTTAAACTTTTTCTTACCGAATGTTTTTTTAAATTTGTGCAATCTGTTACCCTATTTTCATGTCATTAATTTATTAGGAAATTAATTAAAAATAATAAATTACAGAGAAACACTATTGCTGCCGTTGCCGGTGGGAGATAAAATTTTAAAAATCAACATATTTTTTAATTTTTTTATTAATTTTCAATAATCCTATTTGCATTATCTGTATATGCTTTGACATTTACGCTACCCAAATTTGCTAGCACATATTTTAAATTATTTTAGAGAAAAAACAAGTCTTATGTAGTTAAATATACATGGCAGTGGTTAGTGGGATTACTTTTTTGAAATAATTAATAACTATATCAATACTGACACTTATAAAAATTTCAATGTTTAATTTAAAGAATTCTTAAAATATTATAATATTCTATTTAATTCACTCCATAATTTATTAATTAAAAAATGTTATACTCTGAAATTTGTTATTTTGTAAAGTTTTATAATAATTTAATTAATTTCTTTTCATACTATTTCCGCAATGCATTTAGCTAATACATAACTCATTCGTTGATAAATTTTTCTTTGATATAAAATATGGTTCTACTATGTTTCTTAGATAAAATAAAATATTTAAGTAATAGATTATGCTATGCGCACATCATAAATTTCGTAAAATTCGTTCAAATTTTAGGCCTTATCCAAACGAATAACCTTTGGTTGTTACTAGTAAATAAGTAAATAATGATAATTATTTATATTGAAAAGGGTTTTTAGTGACCGTAATATAATTATTAATTGTGAATGGGTGTTTCAGTTATATAGCGGTCAAATCTGCTTTAGAAATAATTTTAAATAATATAGAATTATATTATCATGTATATTGAATTTCATTGCAGTAGTCCCGATAAAATGTAAACCCTTTTAGCCACTGTAGAATTTCGCATGATAATTAGTCATATCAAAGCACTAATGCAAAGTGTTGAACTATAGTTTCGAACTAATAGTTCGCATTAGTGTAAATAATGAATAAATAATAGTATGTATTTGTTGACATTATTAATTATTCGTATATTGAATAATTCTTAATAATTCCTTCAATTTGAAACGATTTATTTACGATATGATACCAAAACAGACGAAGTGGTAATATCTAAAATAACCGATATTTTTCTTAAGAATTACAAACTATTCAGACCAAAATCAACCGCCACGAATTTTTCAACACAGAAAAACTGATTTTCTTATCAGTTTATTAGTCCCACAAGTTTGCTTAGTACACTTTGAGTAGCAAGTGTATCTGTTTGTAGGTACAAGCACAAATACCGTACGGAGACCAAAACCTTACCAGCTGACATTTGCGTTTTTGGTCTCTTTGAACGACTTTCGTCCTTTGCTGTCCACTCAGATGACTGCCGATTTGACTTTGGAGTGTAGTGATGCTTCCATGTTTCATCCATTGTCACATATCGTATGAAAAAAAATGTTTTTACTGCGTTGAAACAGCTCCAAATAGCGCTCTGAATCGTCGACGTGTTGTTGTTTTCGATCGACTGTGTGCAAACCCATTTCGAACAGAACTTTCTCATGATCAAATGTTCATGCAAAATGTTGAATACACTGCCTTGTGATATCTTAAAGATGTCAGCTATCTCACGCAACTTCAATTTACGATCGACCAAAACCATTTTGTGGACTTTTTTTATGTTTTCTGAAACAACTGGCAAATTTGGATTTGTCAATAGTGGCGCCATCTATATGTAATCCTATGAACTTATTGAGTGATGGATTATATTTGATTCTGTTGCGTCCTGATAAGTTGTTCGTATGTTATTTTTAATTTGTTCCCGAATTTTTCGCATCAAATTTTTCAAACAAAAACTTTATACGATTTTGAAAACGTGTTAATTTGTATAAGACTTTTTTTAAGTTGAGATCATCAATTTGTTTTCTAAAAACGTAAAAAAAATAACTGAATTGTTTATATTTACTATTTACCATATATTATTTACAGCCACGCTTATTTTTAATTATACTCTGCTTATTTTATTATTGGCGCTCATTTTTATATTTTATTTCTATTTTAATCTTTTCTGATTTCAATTTGGCGAATAATTGATATATGTTAATCATTTATATTTTTAATAAACGTATCTTGATCTTCGCACTGATAATTACATCACCGAAAATAATACAAATATTGTATTTAGGTACTAAATATATCAGGTCCCATATATACAGGCTTGACATTTTACATAATATTTAAACATTTTAACTTAATTGGATTAATTCCTTGGGTACCCATATGTATACTGTTATAAAATTGCTAATAAGGTAGTTATTCTATTTATTTAATGACTGTTTTTTTTTTACATAGCCTTGGCCGAGTGGTTAACGAAAAGGCTATGTTTATCACATAGTATAATAAAAATATCATTTGCAATTTAATACAAATTTAATTTATATAATATAAAAATTTCCACAAATTATAATAAATAAGTATTTTATTTTACAAATTTATTTGAATCTTATTATCTCGTAGTCTACCTTCTTAATCGAATGTTTACTTAATAATGAATTGCTAGCTGCAACGCTGCCATCTATATGGTAGAGTTATCAAAATGTAGAACATTCTGGTATTTTCTCAATAGTTGTTTTCCACAAGG
>JANSTX010025080.1:0-15267 GCA_027564355.1 Penthetria funebris | reverse complement strand
GTAATTTTGGACTATTTTGCAATTCTATTTAATAAATACTTATATATTATGTTGTGATCCGTTAAACAATTCCCAGGCCCTACAATAATTGGCGATGCCAATTATATTTCTCTCGTTTTACTTATATTCAATCACATGTTATTGTGATTGTCTGACTGCCTACAAGAGCTGTAATATAATTTTCATGAAAATTTGTTGTAGAAATATCTAATTGTTGAAGAAAACCATAAATATTTGGATTGTAGTGTAAAGATAAACATTTATAATTTGGCGATGGTCAGGCTGTAGACAAGTTAGTTTAGTTGCAAAATAAATTAATGAGAGACGAGGGCATAAGTTTGGTCGTTCCTCACATAAATATTATTAAGCTTGCAATAACTTCAAAATAGTAATACTGAATTCTAATTCCTAAATGGACTAACGTTTCAATAAATTATAGTAGTACTTACGATTTAGAATCAAATATATTTTATGGAGAAACTTTGAACTCTTGATTTGATTGAGTACATAACTTTGAAAGTAGAAAATTCACCGAAACACAATAGTACAGTTACTAGTAAGCATTTTATCGGAATTTACATCCCAATTTTATCTCCTAGTGTTGTCATTGGTAATTCGATCACAGGATATGCCACTTTCAAACATGTTGATCGGGGGTAAAAAGAGGATATTGTCGTTTCTGTCAATTTGACGAAAACATATCTCATCAACAAACTAAGTAGTCCGATGATAAAACAATTTTGAAATTTCAAAATTACATGAATCCATCGTGTAAATTATGCTATAGAATCAAATTTTACGACCATTAGACCATATTTTTACGTTTAATTTTAAATTAGATATTCAGTCATCGTACGAGGTCATTTCATTTAATAAAATATTGTAACTCAAATATTAAATTGATATTATCTACTACTGGCAATTATTGTTAATATAAAATATAATTATTTGCTTAAATTAGGAATAGTAAATAAAATGGTCGATTCATATCCTAATACAATTTCCATTTTGCATAATTACCAGCAACCTTACGTAAATAGTAATAAAACTTGAATTGCACGATTTCAGAACAATTTAAGTATAAAAAATTGTCTTACATCGAAGAGTAATTTACCACCTTAATAGATATTTAAGATTGATTATATTCGATACGTTTCTATTATGGAAAAAATGCTGATAGTTTGCGAAGTCATCCACTAATCTATTTTATATACTAGACTTGTCATTTGAAGTGTTGCTAATTATGCTGTACTTTTGTTTGCCACTCCCGACAAAGCGCTAAACTCAATGTGTTCAAACTCTGAAATTTTTTTACTACCATAACTACTCCATAGCCGGTCTATGGTGAAAGCAAATCAATTGGATTAGTGAGTTTGGTAGCCGTTTTTGCGTGGAACGCTGTGTGAGAGCGCTTTTATCAGCTGCACGGCAATTGAACAGTTGAAATTGTTAACATTTCGAATTACAAACTCTATATATAATAATATGGGAATATATTGAGAAAATATATGTTGCGTCGTTTGTTTAACAGCCACAATTACATAATCTAGAGAGGCAGTTATATTTCATTTATAAATTATTGGCATTGATTTTGAAAAGCAACCATTCTAATTTTAAAATCGATAATATTTTGCAAGCTATTCTGCCCAAATATTATTGTAATAGAATATGCCATTAAAGTTTCTGCATTCAAAAATTATTACTTTACAGCTGTTGAAGGAATGGTTCGGTGGTTGAAATTTAACTTTCATTTTCAATTGGCAACAAATAGCATCAAACTTGGATAGTCGTAGAGTTATTTTTATATTTAACCGACAAATACGACATTAACACCATTGTCTTAACCTCAATCACGCGCCATTACTGACTTATATCATGATAAAGTTACCGCTGACACCGTTTGGAAGTAAAGATGAGTTGAGTAGCCGTAATGATGGGCGATCACTCCATTCATCACCAACTATAGTACATGTTTCATTAAACGGACCAATGACTACTTCATCTTCGTCGACTATCGTTTTGGACGTATCACATCTGAAATGAGGACAACATCGTCCGCATAACAAATGATACTGATCAGTTGATTTCCCATTGAATAAACAATTCCAGTAGATTTAATTTTCAGTATGATTTTGTTCATAATCATATTGAATAATGTTGTGCTCAAACTATCATCCTGATAGATTCCAGTTGATATTGGCATTTCATTTGTGAACTTTCCATTTACTTTCATTCACGTAGTATTGTTAACATTTATCAGTTGTATAATACCAGTTATGTTGTGATAGTTGCTAGCTTCCTCTAAAATATTTATAACATCGTCAAGTTGGATGCGGTCGAAGCACATGGAAATTGGTGTGTTGTATTCAATGGATTTTTCCACAGGTTGGCGTAATATGAATTTTGAACCAATAGTTTATTTGTCCATCGCAAATCATAGATTTGGATTTAATTTTATCGACAATAATTTTACTTGAGAGTTTCTAAACAGCACTATATAAAGTGATGCCACAATAGTTTCTCGGATCATTTTTACTGTCTTTTTTAAATATAGGTATTTTTATACTAGTTCTCCAATCTGTGGGTATCTCTTTACGCTATTGAACAATTTAACAATCTCAGCACTTCAGTTGTCCCCACTATATTTCAGACACTCATTTGAGATATTACCAATACTGGGAGATTTTCTATTTTTTAATGTTTTAATTGTTTGTTGACATAAAAATTATTATTTTGAACTCTGTGTATGTCTCAAATGAAACGCTTCTGTGATGCTAATAAGTTCTGGAAATGCGTAACTCATGCTTTAGCAGATATTGATGTTTTTTGAGTATATTCATTTACAGGTTTCTTTCTATTGCTGAGAAAGTGCGAAATTTTCCACCAAACAAATCACGTTCTATGTCTTTACTAAAACTGTTCTAGTATTCCTTTGTAATTTGTATTATTTTAACATTAACTCTGTTTCTAATGAATTAATACACTAAAATACAAAAGCCTCAAAACCCCGGTAGAAAACCGGGATTTTTAGGCTTTTGTATTTTAGATACGCCTGTCGTTTTATCATTGCTAAAATTTTCACTTCTTCTGTAAATTATATTTTAATGTTGTATTTTGCATGGATTATTAACTTACCTTCATCCAATCGGTTTATATGTTGCGTTATTAATATTTTCTTTTAACTTGCACCATGACTCTTTGATGTTAGTGAAATTGTTCAGGATTTTAAGTTCTAATCCTCGCATATGACTGCCTTGTCTTGGATCCATAATAGATTCAATATTTATTGTTGAGCATATTCTGAAACCTTGTGTTTTATTAATTTTGCAATTATTCTGATCTTAAAGTGCATATGATTTGTACCTACATTACCAGAAGAAAGAGCTTTTACATACAAAATTTGTGAAGGTTTGAAACTTCTGTTTGTTTTAATGTAGTTGACTGTTGATCTCTGGTGTTATGCCAGATGTATTTATGCTGATCTCTATATGAGAAAAGGTATTGTTAGTTAGATGAAAAGCTATGTAACTCCTGTTCAAATCATCATAAAATGACTCAGATACTGTAAATAATCTATCAGTTCGATATTTTATATTATGATATGATATGATATGATATTCTGTTTAAATCGATGATGCAAAAGTAAACCAACACCCGAATGAACCCTTTGGTTCTTGTCCTTATCACTATGTATGAGAACATAATCATTGTGTCTATTTGTGACTTTTCCTTTCTTTGTCGTTTAAGATAAGGCATAAAAATCATTTTTATAGACCAATGTTACTTGATTAGTTATTCGGTTTTAGTTGACTTTCATTGCAAACAATTCAAAAATATATTTATAGAATCGAAAAAAAACAAAAAAATTGATAACGAAACAGAATTAAATTGGCAGCTAAAATTGGTAATTATTATTATCATTTTAAGAATTAAGAGATTTTAAATTTAGGAATTAAGAGATTTTCGCATTATCAACAATTAGAGATTAATTCATAAATAATGTATGTATTATAAACTTTAAATTTATAGACAAACTCCAAAGATTGTTATTCAAATGTAAATTTAGTATAATATATACAAGTAAAATCCGGAGGTATAATTGATCCGAAGCGATCCCATCACCTATTAACAGTTTACATATATATTAACAACATACAACAGTCATAGTTTTCACTGACACTGAAGGTACCTGTCATCATCAATTTGATTATCAATCAATTGTTTAATCTATGAACATTGAGTATAACGTTAACAATAAAAATTTTAAAAATTTCGTGCAACTAGTCCATTGAAAACCTTATCATATTACCTTAAGAATGCGTTCATTAATTTTTTAAGTATAGGGTATATGGATGGATCTTAAAGTGACGGAACGATATCGATCTATATCCTATCTTCTCTTCGTTTCGTCTTTTATATTGCTTTAAACTTTTTGAATATTTTACTATAAATTGTTTGACACTTTTTTTCGTCAATTATTTATCTACTCTTACCCAATTCTTACCAGATGTAATTCTGTATTGCAGATGGATGAATCAATTATTTTATTGGTTATGTATTTTCTATTATTACGTACTTTTAGCACTTTGTTGAAATCGGTAATAAAATCTTGATGTCTAATTGAAACAGTTGATTAAATATTAGTTAATAATTTTTCAACTTAGGACCTTTATTTTGGTCATCATTAAATTACGATTAGTCAATAGTATATCATATCGACTATAAAATGAACAATAAAATTATTTTTTTGTTTTTAGGGTCTCTTCATTCTTTGAAGTAATACCAAAAAAGAATGTCATACTCTCATACAAGATGTCCAAATTATAGCACGTTAGGTTCCCAGGACGGACAATTTTCTCGAAAAAGATGACAAAATTGACACAAACAGTTACTATATATTTCAGTTAACGTTGCAGCAGCATTTTCTATCAGATGACCAACCTATATGTTACATATTGTTTAAAGTAGTAATTAAATGTCTTGGTAAACGTCATGTGCATCATAAAATTTAGTTTCACAACATCTGACTATTTCACTTTTTCCTATACTTTTCTAATTTACAACTTTTTCTCTTTTTCAGTTAAGTACATTTCCAGTTCTTCAGCAATTTGGATTATTATTTCGTGATAGATTAGCAACATTAGGATTAACCAGTTCGGAGATAACAACAATAATAAATTTAAATTCATGTTTATCATCATGTGTGGGTGCGTGACATGCAACTGTTTATTATATTAATAATTAAATTCATTTACAAAATAATGTAATTTTTTTTTTGCTTCCCTATTGTCAATATTTAGGTCTATTAAATGGACCATTATTTCGAAGATTTTCTTATAGGCAAGTTGCAATATTCGGTTCACTACTTGTTGTTATTGCATTATATTTGACTTCAATAGCAAATTCATTTTTAACGTATGTGATAGCATTTTCAATACTTCTTGGTATTTATAAAATATCAATAAATTTAAATGCAAATAGAAGTAAAATCAATAAAAATAATTTTTTTTTTCTTATTTTTCTTCTACATAATAATAAGGTTCTGGAACTGGCATTAATTCATCAGCATGTTCATTAGCATTAAATACATATTTTAGAAAAAAACGACGTATGGCCACCGGTTTATCATGGACAGCTACAGCATTTGGTCCCATTATAATGCCATGCATCATTTCATTTTTAATGCCAATTTATGGTGTCAGCGGTACAGTTTTAATACTTTGTGGTTTCTCATTAAATGCAGTTGCATGCGGATTAATATTTCAACCAATTGAATGGCATACAAAAAATGAGGGGAATGCATCCGATGATGAAAAATTAACTACAGCCGAAATTAAATGCGAATATTGTGTTTTGGCAAAAACAAAAAATCAAAGTATATTTTCTAGTCAATATTTATATAATGCAGATTGTGCAAATACAACTGGTTATGAAATAATTGATCCGGTTACACCAATGTTAGCTCGAGCAAATGATGGATGGTTTTCAATGTCGCAATCAAAACGTTTATCATTGTATTCATCATCGAAAATTTCATTGACCTCCAAATTTAATTCAAGATTATCTGTAAATCAAAATGTGTTGGGTTCAAATCGTCCATCGTATGTAAATTTAGGTAATTTAGATATTGTTAAACATAAAGACATATTAACAAGTAATAATAAAATTGATGAAGACAGTCCGAGTTTAAAAGTAATCCAGAATTTATCAACAATTGATGAGAAACCAATTATACATTCACCATCATTACCGACACGATTATCTCAGCATTATCAACAATTTAACAATCAATTACAAAATAAACAATTACAACAACTACAATATGATGAATCAACTAGAGAAAGATATGTTAGTGAAACAAGATATTCATATTATGGTGGCGCAGCCGGTTTAGATAATCAAAGTGTTATATCAATGACATCAAATGTTGGACCATATTCAAAACGTGCAAATACATTTAATGTTGAAAAGGAATTGTTAAAAAATGTTTCATCAAAATTGGAAAAATATATTTATAATGAAAAACCGAAAATTCCGCAACAATTTTGTACGTGTGAGGAAGGATTACAGTATAAAAACGAGTATCCTTTTAAAGAAAATTTAAATAATGACAATATGAGCGTTGATGATGTTACACAAATGAAATTTACATTTTGTCAAAAGGTGTCAATATTCTTTGACTTAGATTTATTAAAAGATTGGATTTATGTTAATATTATGATGGGTGTAACAATTGCAAATTTTGCGGAATTAAATTTTTCAATATTAACACCATTTGTGATGGCTGATTTTGGATTGGAACGACATCAAATAGCATTGCTTATGTCACTTTTAGGTGGTATGGACATAACAGTTAGATTTATTGTACCATTTTTTGCTGGAAAAATTGGATGGGAAAATAGAACATTTTTTCTATTTGGTGTCTTAAATATGGCACTCGGAAGAATTAGTAAGTATAATTTGCATACGATCAACACTTTTGTACACAATGCATGCCTATTTAAATACTTATAACAATTTTATTATTTTTCAATTTAGTTATTGCACATTCTCGAAATTATAGTGTAATACTTGCAGCAGCTTGTTGGATTGGATTAAATAAGGGTTTACGTACAGTATTTATGGCATTATTAATACCAAGTCATGTACCATTAAATCGTTTACCTGGTGCAACTGGTTTACAATTATTATTTGCTGGATTATTTTATTCTGCAATGGGACCAGTCATTGGTAATTTAATTTTATTAATATATAAAGGTGTTAATTTACTTAGATAATCTACTATCTCAATTATGAATATACTTAAGAAACTACAGATATCCATGAAAAATATAAGATAAAAAAGCATTCTGCAATCATAGACTGTGAGTCTATCAACTAAATCAATTGGTGATATTTGCAATAAATGCATTATTTAAGAGCTTAATATCACATGTACCCTTACATTGAGCGATGTCCATATTCAAGGTGGTTTAAGCATTCAATTCTTTTAACCACGTTGCAATCTTTTATTAAAATTTATCATAATTTTGTACATATAAAGGTTTCAACCCTTTATATAAATTAATTGTTTTGCTTTCCAAAAAATTAAAGTTATAACATCTAAACAGATCTGGCAGAAATAGAACCCTGTATAGGATTTGACTGGACTTTTGCCAATTTCTATACTATGTGATTAAGATTGCACAATCCAGGTTTTTGATAATGAGTAGATATTTATTAATCCTAAACATGGCTCTTAATGTAATATGAGAATTGATAGTATTTAAGTAAAATGAGAAGTGATAGTATGTAACACTGTTACAGAATAAGTTTGTGTTTGGAGGACTTAATAAAGTTGCTGCTGAGAGTACCAACAAGTATCTAACCTATTTCAATCTTCCACATCAAAAATCCTGAGTATCATGAAAGTGTTTAAGTTGGTATTCCAATTAGAGAATCAAAAATAAAGAATACGTATTGAAAAAATTAGTTGCGATTGGTGTGACGGACCATCATTCAGACATCGCTCTACCCATTTTTACATAAACTGTGGTCACCGGAATCAAGATTACGGTATATGTTAATAGATTAAATGTCTTGTTTGCAGACTTAATGTGTAATCATTTCACCATAAACCAGGTGACTTTAGCTTTGCATACCGAATTATGCTACTCTTTAACCTAATACATGTTTCATAGCGTATCGAAAACTAATGTGGTTACACAATTAAAATTTGACGTTAAATATGTATTGCAATATAATAAATCAACATCGTAATGTCACCCTAAGAGCCCTTCTGGCGCTAACACCGTACAGGTTAAGATGAATTAAAAAACTACCGTAAATAAATTGTGACATATCGAAAGTAAATAATACATAAAAATGTAAATTAATTTTCTGTTTTGTTTATCAAGGTTGGGTACGTGATGCTTCAAATTATACTGTGACTTTACATTTTTTAAATATTGCAACATATATTACTGCCATCTCTTGGGGTCTGGAAAAGTTATATCTTGTGCAAATGGAGAAGAAAGAATTGCGGCGAAATGCAATGTATGAACGAGCTTCAGATGTAGAATAAATTTAGTCAGTTATTTTAATAAGTTTATTAAATTGAACTCATTATTGTTGTATTTGTATACTTTTATAGTTTATTTTAGTATAATAATAGTAATAAATAAATTGTGTTCATATTTTATATTTAAATTCAATTTTTTTATTAAATTTTAACCATCGTTCCTTGATTAGCCATTATTTCAATGATCCAAATACGCCATCAAAAATTGGCCATCAATCAGTAAAATATTAAGTTAAAATTCAGTTATAACATCATGAAAAATGGTAACATTCAAAATTCAAAGAAGGTCCAGACGGTTACTCGAACAAATTTCTAAGGAATCATCAAACAAATTTATTTGGATTTATTGTGCAATATGTAACCAGTTCTTCAACAATGCGTATATACTAAGATTGTGGAAAGTGGTCACTGTAATCCCGATTTTGAAAGCTAAATAGAATTAAACAATAGTCGGCAACTACCGCCCAATTTCATTACTCTAGTGTCTGTCAAAATGTTTCACAAATAAAATCATAGAGAATGGAAAATATTGATCTTCTACCTGCTTCTCAAATAGGCCTCAGAAGGGGTTCGTTTATTGGATCCGATTGTAACTCCGATGTATAACAATAGATACTGTATGGTCTAATGGTCTAATTTACAAACTAAAATACGTGAATGATTTTCAAAACCATCTAATACATACATAATCAGTAACTTTCTCTCAAACTGAACTTTTAAAGTACATATTACCGATTGAATGTCCAACACGGTTTCAATCACTGCTATTCTTAGCTCAGTTTCAGCCTCTATCTTATACACGCTATATATTGCAAATTTGATATATTCTTTCGTTTATAATATTAACTGAAGTGAACCTATTGAACAAATCTACACTTAAATCGAATATGCTGATGTCATATTACTTGTTACAACACGCTACAAGATTTCTGCTGCATCGAGAATATTGAAAAATCAAGTTATACCACTCCAATAAGTGTCAGTATAAGTCCACGTGGAGGTAAAATCAACACTTCAACAAGTTGTCTATGCCAAATTATTACAGATACTTTACGTGAGCCTTAATCACCTCTACTTGTTCCCTAACTTACATACCACCCTACTGTAGCTAACCAATAGGATTTCTCTTTCAAAATACCTATCATTTAAACCTATACCTACATTAATAATTTCACTATAAACTAGTTTTTACCAATTCTTTTTTCAGTCACAGTCCTTATTCAGACAGTATCAACTGCTAATAAAAAAAAAATTGAATCGCATTATCTTGGAATCATTTTTTCTCATAATATACATAAAGTACATACTTTTTATTCATACTTTTTACTTTGCATACAAATTTGCGAATAATAAATTTTTATGCTTCTCAATAGTACTGATCTTCTTGTGTTTTACAATGAAAATAAAAATTTCATTTCACATTGGTTTTGAATTAAAGTTTAACATTTTATTTTGAGCTTTACATATATAGCATACTTTTGATTCTAACTTTCCCGAAAAAGCTTTATTTTCATTTATGATCAACTATTTCTATTTGATAACAAAGCATTATATTCTTTTACAACATCTTAACAACGCATACTTTTTATTTATTCAATTTTCTATGCATACTATTATTTTTATTGTTCCTAATACTTTTAGTCTAAAGGTATTCCACAAGAAACAAATACTTCCTATTTCGTCGACCTTTTCTTTTGAACCCTCTTTATACACCGTGTACTTTATTCTTACTATTTAGACAAACTTTTTCGACATTTTCATTCACGATCTATTAATATCACATCTCTTCTACCTGTTTGTCTATAAGTTTTTTTAGTACTGAATTCCATAGGTTGTTTTTGTTTCACAGTTTTATTCGACTCTTACTTATTTAAATCATTTACTCTGCAAAAAATTACGAACACGAAATAGGATCCATCAGCATCACATACTTTTTATTTAATCTCTTTACTACGCATAGATTTTATTTGTACTCTTTACCCATAACAATAGAGTAATTCTTAATGTTTCGACACCGCATGCTTCTTATTTACACTCTTTGCTAATTCTTCTAGTATTTTATTATAGAAGACAAATAGACATTTTAAATTGGCACTAAATACGTCTATCGCTAATCGCATACATTTCATTCATAAGATTTTTTATTCCTAAATATTTCGGCAAAGCTGAAAGTTTTTTCTTTCTAATAATTTAGCTTTTGTAATTATTGTAGTGTAATAAACAGATATACTTCAAACGAACGAATTTAATTACATGCATTAATATTTTGTTAAAATGATTCGAAAGGTATTACAAATTTTAAAGTTAGTTGCATTGTGTATGCTGTCCCGAAGAGTAGAAGTACGTATGCGAGTATTCTGAGAAATAAGATACAAATCTTTAAATTATTAAACAAGAATGACCCAGTAACAATAAACAGCTCAAAATTTAAATATGTGACTAAAAACTTTTAGGGTAATTTGTAAACAAGTTTGGAAGTGCCTGTTTCAGCAAGGCTGATGATTATGTTTCTCATTTTAAAACTCTATTTTAGCATATTCATTTAATTTTTTATTACTATGATGTCTTCAATTAATTTATTTTTATAGTTAATGTAGTGCAGTACCGGCATAATTAAGTTGATCTGAATGTTTGTATGACTGTGACTGGTTTTTTAATTTTTTTAACATGCATTTTATTTGACCTCTGCATATTTGGTTCCGGGTGGGCGTTTGTGATAATTCCCGATTTAGATATCTTGTTCTACTATGTGAGCAGTTATAGGTTTTTTGGACATCAAGAATCAAATTTTAACCAAAAATTAATATAGTTTAAATTTGTATTAATATAGTATTGCAGGTTGAACGATTAAGAAACGGCTACCCAATACATAATTATTCACCATATTACAAACAAGAAATTAGATCTATATTTTAAACAACCGTAATTTGCTAGTCGGCTACTTCATTCGCCAAATTAAACTTATTTTATCATCATCATCATCTTAACCTTCATTTCGTGCTTAAGTATAGGAAATTAACGAAGAACCGTCATTGTTCACAATTTCTATCCAGTAAATTCATTTCACTCCACATATTTTCACTGATTCTAGCCGCTTTAATCACAGTTCTATCCTACAGATAGCAGTTCAGCACATATTTTGCGATATCATTAACAAAACGTACCACTGTATTGTCAATCATGTTCCATTATATTCGACTGATAATCATGTCAGTAGCCTCAAACTCTGAAAAATCTCCACAAATCCTCATTTGATAGTATAGGTGGTCAAAAGATTCTAAATAGACGTCAAACGCGAAAACTTAGATTTGTGACATATGGATATTCGTCACTTTCCAAGTCTCGAAGCCATACAATAGTAACAATAAATAATTTATCTTGATTATATGCATTGTTAGTCAACTATGTCGACTGCCACACCATTCGTTGCACTTCAAACATCAACTGTACACGCTTTAATGTATGATTCGACATTTTTTTGATCACCACCAACACTTGTCAAATAATTTCTCAAATATCGAAGGCCATCTTATTTATCATGTGAGTTCTACAGTATTTTAAGATTCAATTCAAACTATTACTTTATAATATTCAACATATATACGTCTCAACTCAATGTTTATATATTTTCATATATTTGATCGATTTGCCAGTAGTAGCGAATTCTGTGGGTTAAACTTAATCTCGGGCTGGGGATTAACACACTTTAGTATGTTACTGTCGAATTTATGTGGGCATAGTACCGAGTTTGCGAAGTTATGTGGCAGAAGAAATATTCAAGTCACTTGTGTATATATGATATAAAATTAAAAATATTGAAAATAGCAATAAACTTTATTATAACGGTGCTAGAGCCTAAAAATCATGAATATTATTTCTGTACATGATCCACAAATTATTTACGATGATTTCATGAAGATGGAATTTTGGCTAGGTCTGAAATCGGTTTTACAGGGTCTTCTATTTAAATGAAACCAGGCTTGTTGTATATAGGTGATCTAAATGTACATGTTGGCTAACCAAAATCAAATATTTAATGTTTATCATGATGTTTCTGATTCTGGTAATGTTAATCTACAGGTTACTAATAGTTTACAATTGTAATTGTAATATATAATATGATTATAGTAAACAATTAATGTGCAAAGACGACTTACATGATACAAGAAAAGCAGCAGAAATTAATTTCGGAGTAATTTTACAATAAATTTAAATTATTTTAACCACAGACAAGTATTACATATTCATGATAAATCTCTTATTTCACAGCATCGATTATATTGCTAGTAGCAAAAATTCTATTAAAATAAAATACAAACTCTTACAGGTTTGAAATGCTTCATGTGTTATAACAACACTTTCTACATACATTTTAGATTAAATTCCAATAGTGAAGATAATCGCTAACCGAAGATTTTATGTGATGACTTGGTTGAAATGAAATGATGCAAAAGACATCAAAACAATAATTTGGTTTTGAAAAGTAAAGTCAGTTGTGGTATATGAGGCAGGTATTGCTAAATCTAGGACAACAAATCAGCTATATACGAATATGATAATAGCTATCAAAAATGAGATACTCAAAATTGCTCCACTAGAAAACGACAATGTAGTGAGAAAGATGATGCATAATATTGCTGTTGGTTCACATGCTATATTATTTAGTTTTTGGAAATATCTGGGAGATATAGGATTTCAATTAAATTTATTAAATCCCATTTTAAATGAAGGTGCAAATTGATGCAGTTGAAACTAGTTCTTACCATTTCATAAAAAAAAAAACATCGAAAATTACTAGAATGTATGGAAATATTTCAAAAACTTAGCATATACGAATACAATATCTCAATCAAAGCACCAATGCTAAGTTGTTGAACTCTGTTTTCGAACTAATAGTTCTCACCAGACTTGTACCTGTAAAGGTACTGGCATTGACGGAACATGCTCTAAAAATGAGTCACTAATTACCACCAAATGATATCTACATTTACACTATCTTAACAGAGTATTATTGATTTTAGTTTAATAATAAATTATAGCCAATTAACATCACTCAAAGCAAATGGACACTGCGACTATATTTGGATTAAATTAATATTGTCAATTTCTTTAAGAATTTAACAAACGAAATTGTTTTTGTTTTTTTTTTAAATATTGTCTTTCGTTTATTTTTAAAAAATCAAATTGAAATACATAAAATAATTACGTAATTACCCCTTCTATAAAGTAAAAACACTTTTTTAAAATGATGAAATCTTAAAGACTTGTTAGAAGTTGAATGGATTGATGTAAAGTTAGTAGTTTTATATCATTTAAACTTGTACAAGTCAATTATAAATGACTTTGGTAATTATGTGTTTTTTAAAAAAATCCGATTCAACAAAAAAATTAAATAAATCGAAAAGTGAATTAAATGCGTTTCGTTAATTTTGGCTTAAATAATTCCAATAATTGATAAAAAAGGCATAGCGAAAGTGCAATTTCGTTATAGGTCATCAACAATCAGCAAATTGTTTGGAAAATTATCGATTTTTTAAAAAAATATTTAGATCAATACTTACTAGACTAATATATTGATATATAAAAATATTCGTCTGATAATATGAGTTGTTATCAGCGTAACAGAATATACAAAACCATTGATAACACCAGTTTAAGTGATTGAAGAAAAATTGTCGAATAAATTACTAATGTACATTTTGTCTTGAAATAGTGACAATTAAAAGTGAAGAAGAAAAATTAGCAATTTTTAATAAATTGATATGAGGAGAAATCACTAAATGCTATTATTTAATTATGAATTACAATGGAATTTAAATGTCGACGCTATAAAATCTGTTGATGAAAAGTGTTATTGGCGGGATTTTTTTTTTTTAGTTTTAAAAATGAATCATTTATTGATCAGAGTGTCAATATGATCAGACAGTGCACAATAAAAAATGTATGTCAATAAAATGGTAATAATTTGTAGATATTAAAATAGAAAAACCCTATTTTTAAAGTGAATAGTAAATAAATGTGATTTTTATAATAGGTTTTAAAAAGGAACCGATCAATTGGTGCCATTTTTAAAAATAACCAAAAGTGTTACGCAAATGATTAGGATTTATTTAAATTAAAAGGTGTTATTATAAAACAAATAAAAAATTTAATACATATATTTATTAGTTGTGTGACATACCATCCGAAGTATGATGGATGAATCCGCAACAACAAATGCTGATCCAACAAATAATAAACCAAAAAAAATTGCACCGGATGGTGGATGGGGTTGGATTGTTGTCATTGCATTTGCAATTACTAATGTAAGTTAAATTGTATATAATTTACTATAGTACTACTACTAGTAAATTACGAGTATTATTTGCATAATCAATGATTATTAAATTGACATTAATTATTAAATTCTTCGCAGATGGTTCAGTATTCGACAACTTAGTTATGGTACCCTATATGCACCCCGTATAGTTTAAATGTGGAGATAATAATATAAGAAATTATAACAGCTTAAATACCTAAACCATATTGCCTTGAATTTCACTATTTCTATTTTAAAACTCAAAAGGCATCACTATTACGTTATCCCCATCACTTTTGACATTCTTATGTGGTGGTATTCATATTTAGGCCCTGGGAACGAAGTTCCAAGGGTCTATTGTATTTGTTTCCGTTCATGTAACGCCAAGAAATAAACATCTCAGAAAAAA
>JANSTX010025058.1:0-15269 GCA_027564355.1 Penthetria funebris | reverse complement strand
CACCATGCGATTATTAATAACAATTTATTAATTGTAATGAATATACGAGTAGATTTATAATATTTTCCTTGAAATGAATTCCTATTGCTAAATACAAAAAATGTGTACAAGAATTAAAATAGCGTGAATGGCGATAAATTTATTAATTATGATATATCGTTGAATTTAAAAAAAATCGATTATGTGGTTACAAAAACTTTATTTTTGGTCGACCATTACGACTATAACTAACTTAAGTCTCTCGATTTGAAGTAACCATTCCATTGAGTTGTGGTTACTGGAAATATCTTTGTAATTTAGCAGCTGTGAGCATGTAACTCGATATTTTCAATTATATTGAAATTGGACAAGAATGCAATAAACGGGCTCGAACCTACTTGAATCGATAAGTTTAGCGTAATATAACTTTATTGTTAAGCAGTATTGTATTTTGTTAATTACAATTCACATGGTAAGAGGTGTTGTTTAACCAACCTATTTGAAGATCCTCTACTATATGTTGTCAACAATGTTGAATTCTATAGGTCATACACTGAATTATCCAATCGTTGATAATACCATGTCAGTGGTAAAATGTGGAGTGAGGGGAATCAGTTCAATTCGTATACCCTATATTTATTTAGATTATGGTGATGCACCTCTATGTGGTGTAGAGGTCATGATGATGTGAACATTATAATGCATAATAAATACAATTCAATTTTATTTTCATTCAACTTATGTATATTAGCATATAATCTGCTCGTACTTATCAAGGGCTTAAAATTACCATACACCTTAACTAAACTTAATTGAAAAATGCATTACTTCCTTCTGTAAGTCTGATTGTCTTATAATAAAAACTATGTGCATAACATATAAATAAACACAAATGCATTTGTAAATTTATGATGTTATTCAGTTCAAAATCTATCCAATGAGATAAATGCGATGCGATGCACTTTTGCAAAATTCAAATTATCTTAATAAAATTTAATATATTATAATTTTCATGTCAATGTGAATTTTAGCAAATTATTTTTAATAATATTATTTAGTTGCACGCAAATCTATTAGAAATAATGATTTTATGTTTTATTAAACAAATCTCAATTCAAATGTCTAGGTCAAATTAAAATAATTATAAGAAATATTATTTATTACGCATACTTGCAGATTATGTTGCAATATCATATAATCTTTTTCACCTCTCAATTAATAGTAACCGAATAATATTTATATGCTACTCAATAATTCATTCTTTTCCTCCACATGATAACACCGGAAACTCGATCACAATACATGCCAAATAAACTGGCATTGGTTGGACGTAAAAAGTGGTGAAAAAGCATTTCATCAACAAATTTATTACCGCTACATACTCTGTTATGTACAGTTCGAAATGACTTCGAATTATTGCTTAAATGGCGTCCGTTAAATCAAACAAAAATTCAATTTAAACTATGCAATTTAAACTGAACAATTAATCAAATGCTGGCAGCGGTCCGAAATCAACGACCTCTCTGGATTCATAACTATGCTAATTGTGCCAATTGTTCGCAGTTTAAATAAATTTTCAGAAGTTTTCCAAATATGTAGCATAATGCGAAATTGATGAATATACATTTACTGATACAATTCTTTATAATAACTAATGCCTTCGTCTTTTATTCTGCACATTTCCATATGTATTGTAGCTCTTTTGTCCCAAAACTTTATTAAAATTAAATAAACGGATATCTTTGAGAATATCAATGATGCAAATCAGTAATTGCTTCCGCGTACATATTCTGATTAATACATGTTTTAAAAATTTCATATTATGGTCATATTTCCTCTGCATACCAGAAATTAAGATATACATGAACCTCGGTTTTAATTCAATTGTTTATACTATTCTGTTATATGTATAAACAATTCACTTTAATCACATTTGTTTTCAACATTTATTTCAAAATTTATTAAAGAAATGAATGTTGGTACATTTCATAGGTATGTGGATTTGTATTAGGAGATCATAATCTTTAGAAGATGTATTTTATTCAAAATGCAAATATCTCGGAAACGGTTATATATACAGTTTTCGTGACTGAGTATGAAATATATGGAATGTCTTTTGCAAATAAATACGATGCTGACATCCTTGTAATAGGACGAGTTTTACAGCTTTTTTAGAAAAATTGTTGTAGCAGAATATCTGGCATATGTGTATAAAATGTAGTGGGCATTACTACGTATTTTACCGTTTACGAGAAACTACTACTAAATAGGTCCATAATTTAGAGTTTCAATTGAGAGACAAACGGTAATACGGAAATGTCTATGCCAAATCAAATTAGCATTGTTTTCTATTTTTTTTATACTTGCGAGAACACA
This sequence comes from Penthetria funebris, assembly GCA_027564355.1. Classification (NCBI taxonomy): domain Eukaryota; kingdom Metazoa; phylum Arthropoda; class Insecta; order Diptera; family Pleciidae; genus Penthetria; species Penthetria funebris. The sequence goes on along the minus strand of JANSTX010025058.1, from coordinate 12,914 downwards.
CTTGTACACGTTGCTGGCTATTGAAATTTATTAAATTCAATCGAATACGATACTCAGGCATATATTTATTATCATATATGCTTTATATTAATCTATAATTCCAATGAATAGATGATGAGATAATTTCAATAGACAGATGAAGAGTGGCCGACTATATTTGAGGTTACTCAATTCTTCTTTACCGCAACATGATGTGCCCTTGAGGTGTAAATGTTAAGCTTACATTTATTGGGAGTAGTGTTCAAAAGAAACTTGCCATTAATAATGTTGCAAAGCATCCAGATATTCATTTCTTGATTATACAACATTACATAGTATCATATAATTAATCCAGGTACTCGAGCTTGTGTGATAATTATCGTATTATCACCTTACTGAATACGATGATAAACGAGGTTATTGCAATATGTACTTCAGATATGATTAGTTCAGTTTTGGACCCCAAGTATTCTGAAAGAGCATTTCAATGATGAATATTGTCGTATTCATACTTTTGTTTGTATAATACTCTATACTAATAAGGGTGAACAATATATACACTCTAAAGGTTATGAAACCTCAAACTGGAGTGAGTATTTTAGGTATATAATTTTACAAGTTGTCCTTAAGAATTTATGTACTTAGGTATGCAGACGGTGGTGCTGGAGTTGGGTCTGCCAATTCAATAACGAGTTTGTAAAATATTAAATTGCACATTTTTGGTAATAATAGGTGCCTAGATGCATAATTTTGAATATTATATAATATCATATAGCTTTGGATTTAGTTAATTAGAAATGCAATAAAAATAGCACATAAAACTGCATCATGTACACATATGATAAATTATAAATTTATTTATTATAGTGCACATTATTTACTTGTAGTTACATTCGAATAAATTTAATTCTAGATTGTTATTTAAATTAAAAAATATATCAGATAGATTGGAATAGTATATCCAGGAACTAATAAGGTAAATTATGATATCAAAAGTGCCAGTCCATATTAGATTGTTATATATTATGTTGCATATAATACATGTATTATTTGCATTTAATACATGTATTATATGCAAATTATTATACTATGATAATTTTCCCCTTGTGATACTATAAAATGGCATATTTAGATAGTAAGTTTCAGTCTTGTTAGATTTTCCGATAAGCCACAACTATATTTAACCACAGTAAAGGTTAAACGCAACACAGTTTGTGCAATATTCAGATAAAGTGCATAAGAAATTAAAAAGGTAAAGAACATATTTAGTGAATATTATTTATTATAGTCAAAGTGATAATTGTTATAGTCTAAATAACAAATTATATGCTCTTCTAAATCAAGAAATCACATACTAGATCTTCAGTTTTTCATTAATAATTTACTCTATCAACATCTATTTCACTTCATTTTATCATTACATGAAGTACGCAGTTAAAGACAGTGTTGGAAGTTTAAAAACTGAAGTGATAGAAGTCGATCATTTTGCATAATAAACGCATAAGACAATTATTATTGCAGGAGATAATATTGCTTCGTTGATATGTATAATCCAAATAAACAAAAACCTGTTTAGGAACTTATTATATTTTATGTTCTCAACTATCTCGTGGATGTAAAGTAAACACTTTCAAATCAACGTTAATCCTAGTCCAAAATGTGAATTCAAATGCACTCATTTTAAATTTATATATATTACAGATGGCTAAAACACTTGAATTATCACCAAATGCTTGTATCGATAAAAAAATTCTAGACAGATATATGTGTCTTCCAATACCAGATGGAAACATTCAGGCTACATATATTTGGATTGACGGTACCGGAGAGGGACTAAGATGCAAAGATCGCACAATTAATTTTATACCGAAAAATCCTAATGGTAAGAAAATACATATACATATTTTGAATATATTTATAAAAAAAAATTTATTGATGAACCTTAACAATTTAGTACTGGACAGACAAGTTTTAAGCTGTTAAGGTTCATCAATAAATTTTGTCGTTGTTGAGCGCCAAAAATGACAATTATACATGACTGTAATGTGTATTGCCAACAATAATTTTCGGTCTGGTTGCATTGAAACAGATTTTTCTTGATAGTAATAGGTTTCCGATTTATTTTGCGAACATCATTGATCAAGAACATTAGCATATGATGAGATATTAGGATTAACGATTGAATGCTCAGAATTTAATTGAAATTTAATATGTGCGATTATCATGATATTAAGATCTTTATATTTACTGTATCCATGATTGATAGTTAGTAGCAGTGTGATAATAATAGCGATAATAATTTTACCTATGATCTTCCAGAATTACCAATTTGGAATTACGATGGCAGTTCAACATATCAAGCTGAAGGAAAAAATTCAGACACATATTTACATCCAGTTGCAATTTATAGGGATCCATTTAGACGCGGCAATAATATTTTAGTTTTGTGTGAGACCTATAAATTTGATGGCGCTCCAACTGATACTAATAAAAGGAAAGATTGTTTACTAACGGTTAATAATTGTATTGATGAAGAACCATGGTTTGGCATTGAACAAGTATATATTTATTTATTTCAATATTATATTATATTATTAAATTTAGTTTATGAATTCAAAATGTTTATATATTATTAATTAATATTAGGAGTATACACTTCTTGATATTGACGAAAGACCATTGGGCTGGCCAAAAAATGGTTTTCCTGGACCTCAAGGTCCATATTATTGTGGTGTTGGAGCCAATAAGGTAAAAAAAGAAATATGTAAACATACATTAATATTACAATATACAGCTGCAATTTTATATATTCTTAAGGTTTATGGTCGTGATGTCGTGGATGCACATTATAGAGCATGTTTGTATGCAGGTATTAAAATTGCAGGAACAAATGCAGAGGTTATGCCTGCTCAGGTAAGTACTATATATTTAAAATTTACATATATTTTTTAAATTTATTTAAAATATGAATATAGTGGGAATATCAAATTGGACCTTGTCTTGGCATTTCAATTGGAGATGATATGTGGATGTCCAGATTTTTACTTCATCGAATAGCTGAAGAATTTGGAGTAAATATATTTTAATATTTTTTATTTATAACAATAATATATTCATTACTTATTTGCATATAAAAAATTGACAGATTATTGCAACGTTAGATCCAAAACCAATGGTAGGCGATTGGAATGGAGCTGGTGCACATACAAATGTATCAACTAAGAAAATGCGAGAATCTGGTGGAATATCGTAATTTAAATAAAAAAAATTTAAATAAATACAATATTGATGATTATTTATTAAAATTTTTAATTTTTAATGATATTCTTATAGTGATATTGAGCAAGCTATTGAAAAATTATCGAAATGTCATATGAAACATATTAAAGCCTATGATCCAAATGATGGTAAAGACAATGCAAGACGATTAACTGGTAAACATGAAACTAGTTCAATAAATAGTTTTAGTGCAGGTACAATAAATATAATGACATATGTGATTTGATTAAGTCAAAAGATTGCTTCAATTAAATTATACTCTTACTTATTATATAAATATATATATCTAAATTTAGGAGTTGCACATCGTGGAGCATCTATACGAATACCAAGAGGTGTTGCAGATGAAGGATGTGGATATTTTGAAGATAGGAGACCTAGTTCTAATTGTGATCCGTACAGTGTTGTGAACGCTATTTTAAAAACAATCTGTTTAAATGAGTAAAACCAATGTATATGCTACGTAATTTAATTGAAATAGTATTTATTATTTTATTTAATTTATTTTATCAAGTATTTGAATAGAAATATAAAAATGATTACATAATATTTAAATTCTGTTATTCAAATGGTCTCATATATGTATGTTACATTTACGATTAGATTCTTACTGAAAGTTCTATATTATTCAAATATAATTTCGGTAGAGGCTGTTTGTGGGTAAGTACAACGGTAGTACTTTATGTATAAATAAACGTTTTTTTACACGTTATCAGATCAGGAGGATATGTTATTAAGTACATGCAGCCTCAAGTCTTAATTTTTGTAGTAGAAAAAATGTGAAACATATTGTTCTAAGTTCATCTCAGATATAATATCATATCTTTCACGTTGAAGTTCATGTAAAAAAGACATACAATCATACAAATCTTATTATAAGATGTGCTCGCAATAGAATAGCGCTGTTACTTTCTATCAGACAGGTAGCTCTAAAAATGCTAGTCGTATATTTTGAGTGTAAATGGGGAGTTGCAGTTATTATATGTATTAAAAACAATAAATTGTAATCATAATCATTTTAAACTGCACGTCATAATTTTGACATTTCCTGTATGACAGTTAACCCAAATAACAGTATTGAGGTTTAACAGCTAGAAAATATAGAACGAATTGTAATTATCCAATATAACTTATAAAAATTCATATGCTATTTTTTTGTCCTGATCACATATATATGTGATTAACTAAGTATTATGACTTATCGGTGACATCGCACATGGAGATAAATTGGATTGATTTATGTACAGATGGCGAATTCACATTGCGTCTACCAACTTAACTGGTATATAATATTTTAATTAAAAAAAGGATAAACAAAAACATCATTCAAACGAAGAAGAATTGTAAAATAAAATATTTATTAAAAATTTTAACTAATTATATAAATTTGTCATAAAATAACCACTCTAAAAATCCCTATACAGCTACCAAAATAAAAATTTAACTATAATAAAGATATATACTCTACGAGTAATTAACAGGATCCTCGTATATATTTTAATATTTAATTAACAAGATACTCGTATATATTTTAACTAATTGAAATCAATTACATATTTAAAATCTGTTTACTAATATTTAATAATTTTATTTTTATATTAGTAAAATTTCAAAATATTATCTAAAGAAGACACGATTGTAAATAAATTATAAATTATATCTTATTTTATTTTTATTTTTTATTATAAGACATATTTTTGTCATTTGAAAAAATATCAACTTTATTGCAACGTTAATGGAATGATATTTTTCATAAAATAAAAAATAATCCTAACTCCAAACATCAGCTGAATATCGTTTTTGAGCCTCCATTTTTTTAATATATTGTTGTGCATCATTTTCGGTCATATTTCCCTTGGTTTTAATAATATTTATTAATATGTTTCGAACATCACTAGCCATATTCTTTGCATCACTGGAAAGTAAAACGATATATGTTTTTTAAAAAAAAACAGATAGATCTGTGTCTAGATTAATGAAAGTCATACGCTATCAACAAAACTGTTATACATTGTAAATAGATAAACCGTATCAATAACTCTAAAACATTGAATAATAGTATGTATATGGTAGTTTTGAATAATAGTATATAGTAGTTTTGAATAATAGTATATAGTAGTTTTGCATATTTCTAATAAATTTTGAAAAAAATTTAATACACAAATATGTATGTTAGTTATTTAATTTTCAACATACTGATATACTTGAAAAACTGTACTAAATGCTGCTAGAACGATTTTATTGCAGATTTTTAATTAATTTGTTTACATATAAACCAAGTGTATGAAATTGTTTGTGAATATCTCCATCACTCATTCAGCATTCAACATATACATATATTATCGCGATGAAAAGTAATATTTTTATTTTGACCATGGACTGATCAATGTTATCCTCATTAATTAATTGAATTTGTAGGTTCATTAAATTATACTTACCCACAAATATAAACATGTCCTTTATTTTCACCTACAACATTCCACACTAAATCAGAATCATTTTGTAATAAATGGGTAACATAGATTTTTTTCTCTTGATCCCGTGAAAATGCAATGCGAAGATTCAAAGTGCCATTCTTCTGATAAGTTTCCAACTCCTATATTAAGAAAATAAATAAATTATTTATATTAAAATGAATAACTAAAGGAATGAAATAAAATAATATAAATTTGTATCTTACCTCTTCATAAATATAATCTTCAGCTTTTTTTCTACAACCAAAGTAAAGAATTGTATCACCGACAGTTTTTCCCTCTTCTCGGCATAAATTTCTCTCTTGAATGAATCCTCTAAATGGTGCGATACCCGTTCCAGGACCAATCATTATAATTGGTGTTTCCGTTTTATTCGGTAATCTAAATTGACTTTTTCGTATAAAAACTGGTACACATTGTAATGATGCATCACTAATTCTAGATGGTTGTTTATCAGCAAGGAATGTCGTTGCAACACCCTTATTTAATCGTCCAGTTTGTGTTTTATATTGAACTAGAACTGCTGTCACATGAACAGTTGATGGATGCAATTTAGACGATGATGAAATTGAATAATAACGTGGCTGTAATCTTGGTAATAATTCACATATATGATCAATTGGTGGTCGACAAGAACTAATGTCCTCAAGTATATGTACAATATTTCTAGTTGCATCTTGTACCCATTTTTGATATTGTGCTTTACCATCAACAGATGTTGATGATATCAATTTTAAAAATTCTTTATCCTATTTATGTATAAAGAAAATAAATTTTATTATGTTTTAAGTAATTTTATCTTATATTAACAAAATTTTAAAATGAATAGCACACAATAGTTTACTAGGTATCGCAAAGTTTCAAAAAAAAAAATATCTCGTAAGTTATGTGTTTTTAAAAACTATTATTTATCGGTGTATCGTTGTAAAACTTGAAAGATGACAAAACAAAAAACCTCCGACGCATAATCAAAATATAAAACACAATATATGTGGATACTATAAAATTTTGAAGCGATAAACAATATTAATAGATGAAAGTAGAATTGAATTGACTATGTACGCCGAAACAGCAAAGTAAAAATACTAATCGTTAATAGAGTTTTTACCAGCTGGTAAAAATGGACAATGGCGGTTGTTAGTTGATATCCTATGATCACGCGTGGAGTAAAGGTCGATGTATTTTAAAACAATATGTTTAATTTAAATTAAATTAATCATCATCATCATGTCGACTCTTACTCCACGTGGGAGCATAGGGCGTCAACGAATAATCAACATTTTTCATGATCTCTGGCTAGAGCCTTCACGTCACTCAATCCGTTTTCACTGGTACCAGCTTCCTTAATGAAAATTCTTCGCCACGTTGTTTTTGGAAGACCGGGTCTTCTAATATCCTGCGGATTCCAGTCGTGCGTATTTTGCGATATCAATAACCATATTGATAATCCAATTTCACTTTCTTCGGCTGACAATTTGGTTCATCGCCTCGAGATTAACCAATCTCCACAACTTCTCATTTGATATTGTATTTGGTCTGAAAATTTTTAGTATGCATCTGAGGCCTCTATTGTAACACGATGATATTTGTCGCCTTCCAATTTTCGTAGCCAATAGTAATGATCAAAAATTTGTTTTAAAAATACGCAACTTTAGATTTTTTGAAATTTGTCAATATTCAGCATACCAAAATTTTTGTATACGGAGAATCTAACATCTGTTTCAGCATCACCATAACTTGTCAAAAAATTTCCCAAAACTTGGAAGTCCCCTACTTCATCTATTACTTCGCCACTGACTGCAAATGAACACAACTATATGTTTGCTATTACATATATAAGCTACTCCTGATCCTAATGGATATCAATTGCCTCGGAACAAATATAAATTCTAAATTGCTTAGACTTATAGTTTCTTGTGTATTTTAGTCCATATTATATTGCAATTCTATATAAAATATTTATATTGTTTATACTTAAGACCTCTAATGGAGTACATTTGGGCCGGTGTTCATGCGACCACCCTTAGTTTTGTTGGCAGAATTCAAAGGCGAGCTTTTCAACTTATAGGTATGCTTCGCAGTCATACAATAGTACCGATAAACAATTTGTGACAACATGAATGCATAATTCAATATCAGATCTGTTAATCACAAAAAGACAGTGTGAAAAAAGTCTCCTTATCATCAAACAATGATTGTTCTCGTAAATCTGAACTATTATTACAAATTTTACACTACTCTTGAATCTTGCTGTGATCATTTGATTTGATATCGGCTTCCAGTCGACTACGTTTTGCAGAGACACTTAGCAATAAACCAACTACACTACTGTGATATATGTGCCTAAGATTTCCGGAAAACAAAAGAGTTTCACCAGAGGATACAGACTTTTTCCCGTTTTATTTTCATCGAATCTCGAGTTTGTACCTCTTAAAAATCCTTGAACTGACAAAAACGGTGCAGGCAACTTAATTTTCGTCAGTTCAAGCATTTTTCTAACATTCCAGGGTCCCAATTGTGTTCGTTTCAGTAAGTCAAAAGTCGTCATCGTATTCCCGTTTCGAGGCTATTTGTTGACGTTATTCGTGAAAATAAGTACTTCAGCAGTACTTGATGCAAACCCACAGATGACTATAGGTTTGTGGAGTTGAATGTTTTAATTCCTAATTGAACAATAATAAATGAAAAATATAATAGCAGTCAAATTTTTGAATACAATTCTTATAAATTATTTGCATCATCAGATTTAAATTCAAATTTGAATTTAAATGTATAATATTCTAATAGAATATACATAATCAGTTTGTTGTAAAGATTGAAAATAAAAAATGGCAACAAAAAAGTAAATAAAAAAATATCCTAAATTAAAATTTTAATATCATAATACGTAATTAAAAATTAAAATAATACATTACCTTTTCATCTGAACAATATTCAACCAATTCCTTTAAAATATGTGTACGTGGTATTGCCGTAATTTCTAAATAATGCGTTAATGCAGTACGATATGTTGTAGGACATGGAAATGGATGTTTTTTACTACTTTCAAGATCTGTATTTATTAAAGAAAAAACAGTATCCAAATTAGCATTACAAAGTTTGCCTAATTTATCAACTAATGCTGTATCATTAACAGGAAACATTGCAATATGATCGCCGGCATCATAACGCATTTTTGAACCTTCAATATTAAATTCAATATGCATACATGATCGATCACCGGCTTTATGTAATTCACGATTTATTTTAATTTGTGCTAAATATGGATTTTTTGCATCAAATGGTGGTCGTTGATTACTCAATGAATGTAAACGTGCCACTTCACCAGTATAAATTCGATCAATAGCAACATCTGTTTGTTCTAAAAGTCGATACTGTCTCATTAATACATCCTCGCCGGTACTCTCGATACAGAAATAATCACAAACGGTTGGCCATAAACGTTCTTTCCATGTAATAAAATCGTCTTCAATGCTTTAAAAATAAATTAAATAAATTAAAATTTATATGAATATTAAAAATATTGTTTTTTTACTTTGCATCATCATCGCCCAATCCCAATTCAAAAACTCTTGTGGCGCCCAATTCTTCTAAACGCTTATCAACAAATATTGCCACTTTATTGTAATGTTCATACGTTTTGTTTCCTAAGCCAAAAACCTATAAATAAATACCGACATTTTATCATTTATAATAATATATATTAATTATCATTTTTAAATAAATTATTAATAATATTATATTTACTAAACGTCTACGATGATACATTATCCTGCTGACAAATGTAAAGGCATAATGTTCTGCAAAAAGCAATTTCAATGCCATAGGTTATTTTTGATTAGATTTGTAAATACGACTCGACCGATTTAATCTCAATATTTATCAAATATGCTATTTATAGTCGAATAAAACAATGTGCTCTTTTGTATATCTATAAATAACGCACCATATAGATCTTCTAATTTACAATTCACCATTAAATGAATATAAAATATTCAAAATATTCAAAATGTTCAAAATATAAGTATTTGTTTACACTTAGAACTTAATAGAATGTCATAATCAGCATTTTCTTATCATAAAACGATTTTCAGTATCTTCTTCACTCATACAAATTTTATTAGTTTCTGTTTCTCTAATAATATAAACCAACAATTTATTAGCCATCTATTTCTATAAAATGTTTCAAATACTGATAAATGAAATTAAGTATATAAATAAATTCATAAACGAAATGAGTTTAAATTTCAAATTAAAATTTAACTGATAAATGACAAAATAATTATATTTAATATGATTCTTAGACAAACTATTATTATTAATCTTTGTTTGATCATATGTTTCGTAGTAAATGTTCAACAGAATTATGCCACTGAGACTTCTATTGCACTAGCAAACAAAGAAAGTATTGTTTGTGGCGAAAAATTATTACATAAACATTTCTCACTTAAGTTCCACTTTAGATCTATAGCTTGTGCAAGTCCAAGGAATATAAACTTTACAGTATAGTGCTGTCGGTATGAAAATATTCCCAGCAAACAATTTTTGACATATGAAATATACAGAAAAAATTTTAATGTCATTTAGAACTTGCTCGTTATATCCTATACAGGTATACTATTAGAAGTATAAATATATATCTAAAATGAATGTTTAATAATTAAGCGTTTGTATTAAGAGTTAAGAATCATGCTTACGGTTCACAATCAAATATTAAAAAATGTTTATGTCATTTTAAAGATAATTCATTCACGAATTTGTTGAGTTTGTATTAATTATATATAAATTCGATCTGAAATAGTTTAATTTGTAAGTGTACTTTTAAAGTGACAGATAGTAAAATAAACCCTTCAAACATGTTTATGATTCAATTTTTGTGAGTCTAAACTGATGTGAATAGCCATATTATATATGGAACTACTCGTATACGTATATGAACCCAACATCTCACTAAACTAATGAAAGTTTATAAAAAAATACGCGGCGATTTTAAATATTTGTAGAATTGGAGAGAAAAATAGAAGAAATTATATATGTATCTCTACAAGATTGTAGAATTGATTTGTTGTAATCATGTACGTTACGTATTTTTTAAGATGGCAGTGATATTTTTTTATATTAATTGCTATATTAAACCTAAATGCCCAGTAAAATTGACTTGAACGCATATTATACATCCAGATTAATTAATATTTGTATTGTTTTAATACATCTATTCTGATGTTATTTTAAACGCATTTTTAAAATATAGCCTTCAAATAAATTTCTGATTCAATTTTTGTGAGTCTACACTGATGTTATTTTGAACTCATTTTTGAAATATAATTCTTAAATAAACGAAAACATATATAGAACCGAGTCACTTGCATGCATGCATATCAAAATAAACTAATGATAATGAATATAGTAGTAATTTATAAATTAAATCAATATATAAATAATATTTATGTGATATTATTAAATATTTGTAAATTAATTTTAAGTATTTTCAATACGAATTTTTTACTTTTGAGTATTTTCTATATGAATTTTTTACTGTTAAGTATTTTCAATATGAACTTTTTAGTTTTAAGTATAAATAATAAAAATAAATATTCAAATTTTAATATAATAAATAACACCGCAGAATCAAAATTGTTCCAAATTTCCGTTTCATTTCTACATCACATTTAATGCCCATTACATTCTATTTAACTTCAAAAGTGGTTCGCATTTAATTCATATCGACATCAAATTATGCTCAACTTCATATATCAAAAATGATGTAAAACTAACCTATACCAGCATCAAAATTAAACCAATTTTACGATTCAAATTAGATTCAATTTAAGTTCAAAAACTTGATTCAACATTTTGTCTAATATCCACAGGACTGGTAAAGCGAAAATGATCCAAAAATGATCCAGAAATGAAACAGAAAGTTGAATCAATTCTGAAGTCATTCACATAGATTTGTCTTCAATATTGAATCAGTTTTGATTCACTTTGTTTGGAGGGAAGTAGAAATTTTCGTGCAACTTTTTCCTTAATACAAATTCTGAATCACTAAACATTCATTGAAAAAGCTTTAATATAGACTGGAACTTGGTTTCCTTTCTTGAATCCAACATGTCACTAACACTATTAAAGTTTACTAATCACGTGATTAGTAATATTTTGTAGACTTTACAAAATTGAAACGTCAGAAGATTCCACATTGGTTTCCATAATTGTTTCTGTTTTGTTTACTTTTGTGAAAATTGAAACATATTAAAATAATTAAATTGTAATAAATATATCCTCGTATATGTGATATGAAAACAAGTGGTGTGTAATATTTGAAAAAATAAAAAAGAAGCAATATACGTCTCACACAATTTAGTCTTAAATTAATTTTATGGTTTGAAAATATTACGACCAAATATCAAGGAATAGAAACTATTCAGGTATAGTCTAAAATTGATTTTACGGTATGAAAATATTAAGAGCAAATATATTTTGACGTTTAAAAATGTATGAAAATATAATTTTCATACCGACACAACTATTATCTGTATAGTTTATATTCCTTGAATTAAGAATTAAAGAGATATAAATTCGATGTTCTTGGGCTGAGGAAAGCGGCGAAATGTTTACATCTATGCGTGAAATCCTTATGTTTTCTGGGAAACCGATTCACATTGCTAAAAAAATAGAAGTAACATATTAACGTGTGCTATATGGAAAGATCAAAGCTTATAATATTAATTTGAAGAACCGTACAATAATAGACAATTACAATATATTTTAGTTTTGGAGAAATAAACATAGAGATGTTGTTATAGTTGCGTCAAATGGAAACTTTAAAACATAATTTAAAGCATTTAATAATAGAATTATAATTAATTCTTTTCACTAACATATTGTACTTTCTTTATAATCTATTTATCTATTTATAGAATATTTGTAGCTTGCACAAAAGATAAAATTCATATATGGTATTTGGATACGGATATGGATATTTTTAAATTATTTATAATCCTTTCAACCGATAATAAAAACATTGACGCCACATTAGTTCATAATATATTATAGTAGCGTCGCAAAGTCGTAGTTTTTGATATCGTAAATGGTTTTTGTTACGGTGATATTAAGAATATTAATGTAATTATACTCGTATTCGTATATTATCATTTAAATTGTAATTGAAAGTCGTTATATATA
>JANSTX010025036.1:4216-15272 GCA_027564355.1 Penthetria funebris | reverse complement strand
GATCCGTGGTTTAGTTTGCTTATAGTTTAATTGAGTTGAGAATAGAATTGAAAGTGATGCACCGTAAGCACGATCAAAGTGTGCGGTAATTTTTTGGCATGTGATAATGACCGAAAATATAGGTACAAGTATTTTTTTTAGTATCGTATTTGTAACTCTAAACCATATTAATTCATAAATAATTTATTTGCCAACCGAAATTATTTTGTGTCAATTGATATAGATTTTTTGACACATTAATGCATTTTTTCAATAAAATTAATAAAACTGCAATATACCAGTTCTCACAAGTGCGTCAGTTTTCTTCAGGTTGTGTTTTAGTTAAAAATTAGTGTGATGGTGACATAATTAATATCTGATACTTTGTTAATTACACTTTGCATACATGTATTTGAATTCGCTTCTATTTCGCTCCGTTTCGTTATTTATTTGTGATGTTTCTCTAATTTAATTATAATTATAGTGGTAAACTTAGTTATGTTGTATTTAATTCTGGTACTTATAGCTATGCAAATAAATAAACATATAACAGATAGAGGTTTAACGGTGTGTTTATGAGAAGAGCTGTAATAATTATTTGACATATAATTAGAACAGTTAACAAATTATAAAAACTGTTATAAATTGAATTTAATTATAGATCTATAACTGTAACTGATAGTGTAGAAAATATTTCAAATCATTTTAAATGTTATTATATATATATATATATATTTTTATGAACGCATACTGCGGTACTTGAAAAACTGTACTGTAAAATCTGCAATAAATATTTATTGTAGACAGTTGCACGTTGGAACTGATATAATTTAATCTTTATATAGGGTGTTTAAAATTGTTTGTGAATATGTTATGGACATCTTATTTTGTCAGTTACTTAACTGTTCTTTCTCAGTAAAGTCAATTGTAGTTATTAAAACAGTGCGTCTATGCTAATAATCCATTTATTAGACTATGTGAGTATGTTTCCCGGTATGCTTATTTTTATTGTAGAATATTATCGATCATTGATTGATCTCATTTGTACTTTCATTTCTTATTAATTTTTTTTTTTTTGTTTTTGAATTAATCAATCAATTGTGTGTATATATCATAATCCATAGAATTGGCTGTTTTATAAATAAATATTTTATAATGAAAATTAAAAACATATATTTCAAAACAATGTATAATATCAAAATTAACATATCAAGTATAAATAGTAAATATGATATTGTTATGGAAATATATAAATAATATGCATCTGAAGTGTGAAAATATTTCAAGATCACCAGTATATTATTAATATTACATATGAATACGAAAGAGTATTATATTCAAAACCTCATTCAAAATTGAATCGCATTACGTGTATATGCAAATATACTAAATTAAATTAAATTAAAATAAAATAAATTATTTTTAATTTAATTTAAAATTATTAAAGTGCACAGTTTTTCATATACTGGTTTTTTTTTTCTCTTCAAAATATTGATCATTAAACTATGAATAAATACGATTTGCATATGAACTCTTAATTAATCAATAAATAATTTATAGGTCATCGTCGAATTAACATTTTTCTTTGTTTTGAATTTTTAAATTAACAAAAAAAATATTTTAACACATAATCATTTTTAATTATAAATTATCACAAAAAAACACCAGAAAAAAAAAAAAAACTATTCAAATATTGTGTCACAAATATTCATGAGAACCGTTTATGGATGGAGGCTCAATCTATAACTTCATAGAATAAAATTATGCAATATTTGAAATTTGTGGAATACAAAAAACAACAAAAATATGGACATTTTTTTTTTTAAATTATTAAATTAATTGTGAATGTAGGTTTTCAACTTAACCATATACGAGTAGAATTGGAAAACTATATATGAAATCATTTTATTTACTTTTACAATTGATCACTTAAAATTTATGAATCATCATCATCTCGATCTGTACTCCACGCGGTAGCATTATGTAACAATGAACAATTGTCATTGTTCACTATCTGTGACCATATAGTAAATTCATTTTACCCTATTCCCTAACACTGGATACAGACTCCTTAATGACAACGTCTTCTATTAACCGAATAATTCCGTTCAAATAGGTATTTTGCAATATCACTGGCAAGTCATCGTAGTGTATGATCAACCAGTCCCCATAAATTCTTTTATAGTGTTTATGGCTCACCTTCAACATTTTGGGCCATATGTTATCGACACCAGTTACCTTACCGTCCATTAGATGTTATTATGCGGATTTGATTTCATTTCAACTTGGAACAGAATTTTGGAATAGGCTTGTTCTTCGCCCTTGTAATTTTATCTGTGCTTGTGTAACGTTTAACGGAAATTTTAAATATTGAAAAGCTTTAGACGCTTACAGTTCCAAACTTATTATTGTCTTCTTTTCTTTTTTTTTTTTTGTATTCACATGCTGTTCATGTGATGATCCATAACTGAAGTTTAAAAGTTCATTGAATACGTTGCTCACAAAATATCTACTTGAATATTTTACACAACGTTTGATTCCACTTAATTGATATAATCATTAATTTAATATGAAATTCTATTTTTTTCCTATAAATACACACATAATATTAACAAATCATCATTTATATTATTAATAGAAAATTTAATTGATCTTCATCTGTTTGGGTCATTAAACTTCTCTGCTCATTTTGCTTATTCATGAAGTTGTTTACTTAATAATACTGCAATATGATGAAAATGATAATTATTTGTTTTAAATGTGATACACGTATATATGAATATATAATGTGGTCTACGAATTAGAAAATGAAGTTATTTCAATTTCTCATAGAGCCTAGATCAATCTTTCATGTGCCATTAATTCGAAAATGTCTAAGGTTTAAGGAGTGTAAATATTAGATTTAGAAAAGCCATCGAGAAATATATTTTTTTGCATAATGCCAAACTACAATTGTATATGTTTTAATAAAATACGCAAGAGATCAGAACTACGATAAACTAATAAACCCGCTTAGACTTATTATGCAACTGTCTTTGCGACATATTCTCATGTGCACCTGTTTTCACGGTGAATAATTATTATCAATCAACGTTACGGTGAATTTTTTTTTATGTGCTACTCACCGATTTTCATGTCGACGACTCATTTTCAACTATTTTGACGAAGAATTTATTTTGGTGCTACTGCATCTGTAATGTTTTGTCTCAAAATATCAATTAATATCGTACAAAAATAGAAACTAATTAAGCGTTCGCGTTAAGCAAGTAAATAGGAAGTAATAAATCTATTTAAACTTTACACCCATCTTATTTCCTATATGTTTAGTGATACTATTTTAAGAGTTCAAATAATATAGGTACTCATTCCATTCGAAATAAATTATGCATAAATAATATAATTTTTAATAGTAAAAAAGACATGCTATCATGACTTAATAGCCACCATAATTTTAAATCAATTTTAATTTATTTCATGTATTTTATTTTAAATAATGGAACATATTTTTTTAACCCTCTCTAAAAACAGATAATCCACAATAAGAAGCAAATAAAAAATTATTTCGTTCAACAAGAATGTTAAAATTTTGTTTATTATAAAAAAAATCAAAAGACATTAATAATTCTTAATTTGTGTGAACCTTGACTGATCACATATATACATAAATTCCGTAATTTCTGTTGTCATATTAAGAAGTGATGAAGTGAAAAATATCATCATATAACAATCATATACAATAATATTATTAATATTTATATTATAATTATACTCGTATATACCTTCATTTTTCATAAGGTCAAGATAATTTGCGTTTTTTTTTTTGTCCATTCGCCGCATACTTAAACTATACAGAATTTACTAATGGTAATTTATTTATAATAGCACAATCGAATGCATATTATTAACAATCACATCAATTTTATTACACCTCTAACATTACGAAATTGCTGACCTTCTCATCAAATCATGCGAATTCTTCCAGTAATTTATTAATTCGATCGTGGTAATAATTATATGATATCATCTGTAATATCATTTACAAAACGTCTCAATTAGACTTAATCAATAATACTTATATATAGTTTATAAGTAATATATATTAATTGAATAATTGAATGCTGGAACTTTAATGTTAAATGGCCAGAAGCAAATTGGACAATACGGAAAGAATACCACAATTTATAAAATCATAATAAAATATGGTAATTTTGAAGGGAAGTAATACATATAATGAAATTTGAAATTTAAATTTATATCAAGGACATGCACCTTTTTTTCTCTCACTATTACGTACAATCTAATATTTTCTTTGCCGAACGAAAGCTTTCATTTGATCAAGTACATGTTCTTCGAAAGCTTTTTTTTGTCTATATAAAAATTAAAAATTGAATAATTACAAAATATGCTTTATTGCACAAATCACATTATAAACTAATTATAAATAAATTAATTACGTATTGAATTGTCAGATTGTAATATAATCTATAAACTATTCTTTGATCAATTAACTATTTTCTTCGTTGTTTTCATAAAATAATATATTAAGCTACAACATATCTTAAGAGGATGTTGAAAACTTTAACGAGTCATTCAAAATGAGAGCATTTTCTTCCATGCATCCGGAAAATGCCTTTAAGATCCGTGTCGTTTAGTCAGTGAATATATGCCTATCAGAAAATACCAAATTTTTGAGTTCGCCCATTATTAAACGTCAAATTGATAAAATGTTCTATATTATTTGTTCTTTTATCTCAACAACTGCTGTGATTCAATAATGGTGTGGATTAAAGTATTGATTTTCAAATATGTCATCAATTTTTAAAGTCCCCAAATTATCCTCACATATATATCAACCTCGAACTCATCTTAACAAATTCGGTATTGTTAACATTATTTACGTAACTATTGATAATTTCTGTATCGATGCAACAGTTCTCTTTATTCGCCGTATCAGCCCATTATTTTGTTTTTTTTTTTTTTTTTTTTTTTTTGCATTTTATAATGCATTTCAAAATCACATTACAATTATTATAAAACCATTAAAATATTTTCCACATACTATCTGTGTGCATAAAAAAAACGAATAAAACAAAATTTATAATTCTTGAAAATTTACACCAAATAATTATGTTGAACACAATCGATTAAACAATTTAAAAATATTTTATAGAAATAAATCATGGATTATTGAATTTTATAGAGAGAAATATCAATTTATATAATAATTGCATTTTCTAGATGAATGAGCAATAGATGGAAAAACTAAAGGATAATTATTTTATAAAAAAAAATTGTATAATTGAATGTAAAATGTCATCAATGTTAATCCAATTTATCTATAAAAATATCTATCTTAAATTCAGTCCGTAAAGTAATGGACGTGTATAGGTGCAACCGAATTCGACTAAAATATGTAACTAAAAGATTCACTTCATATTTATATTATCTTCATTTTTATCTTACTTACAATTCATCGTCAAAAAAAATTTAAGAAATTCGTTAAAATTTTCAACCTTCTCTTAAGCTTAAGCTATAAATTGTTATTACCTGGTGTCAACAAATTTTTATATGGCAATTAAATTAAATTGTAATTTATTGTAAATTTATTACCGTGTTTCAGTCTTGCTCCAATAATGACGAGCTTCGGTTAAATTCATTTTCTATGACTTCTTTTCTTTTCTCTACCTGCCCAAAATTTACTCACCCTTCAACAATCCATATTATACACTAATCCACTTAGTGTACAATAAGTATCTGGTCTAGATGTACTGTATCCACTGAATAAGTATAGTCATAATTAAACAGGTGTGCGTACTCAGAACAATATTTTGTCACCACAAATTTTCATTTCTGTTTGCATAAATCTCCAATGGAATCTATATAGATTCATTCATTCAATACTGCCATCAAGAAAAAAATGAAGACAATCACACCAACTGGCAATAATGTTGAATTTAATTTATGTACAATATTTTAATAATAAAATACGAGTATGTAAATTATAATCTCAAATGTACTGGACTGCAGTGGGTAAGTGTATTATCGTATATTCTGGAAGTGATGAGATATTTTCATGATGCATGTACTTAGTTAAGTTAGCCAGTACTATGGCACCGTCAGACAAAAATAAGTCGTGAATAAATTTAAGAAACAAAAGCAAAGAGATAATGAGACAATATTTAAGGACATAAATCTTTCTATAGCAATTTTTTGTTTGTTTTTATTTTTCTTTGCCTTTGGTCTTCTTGGTTTGGTTTTTGCGTTTTTTTGTTGTATTAATCGTGATTTAAGTGAATCAATAAAAAAAAAAAATTAAATCCACAAATCTTTTTTAGAAATAAAATTCGAATAAAAATTTATTAGAAAGGCAAGAAGTTGAGGTGAATGTTAGTTGGTTATTATAAATACTTGCGGACAGGTTTTTAAAATGAAATTATTTGTTGTTCCCATGAATAAAAATGGAAAAGAAAAAACAAAAAAAAAAAAAAACACATACATAAAAACTTGTTGCAAATATATTTTCATGGACAAAAAATATATTAAATATTAATCAGTTTATTATCCTAAAGAAGTTATCCAAATGTCTATTAGTATTTTCAGACAGAAAAAACGGTTATCTAACAGCTAAGTACAATATCAGTATAGGTTTTGTGCAATTAAGTATTTCAGTAGTGTGAGATGCTGTCTATGTTGGTAGAGTTGGATGTCGATTCGTACTTAGCCGCCCCACCTTATCTTTTTGATTAAATGTTTATATTAAACGTTTCCGGTGGCCATCACATGGTATTACAGACACTTGGCCAGGAATTTAATTCGCTTCTGTAGTTGATTCTAATCCATGTCAACCGCAACATTATGCTCTATATAATGTTGTCTTATGTCATCGTACTACATAATATTTATTGACTATTGTTGATCATAATTTACACATCCGTAACGCTTAACAGTGAATTTCTCCACTTTTTATTAATTGTTATATTGTATATTTGATTCGTGTGCAATTGTTTCCATTCGCAACAACAATCTTATGTAGATAAATTAAGCACTTTGTCCTCCTTGAACTCGACGCAATGGTTGATCTTAATTCAGATCGTTCTTTTATATCGTTTCAATCATCATTCAATTTTAATTTTCTATCCACTCTTTTTTCAGGTAGGATAATAACAAGAATTTTGTTCATATTATGCACTTATTTCTATTTGTCTGTGTGTTCATACCTGATGTGCAATTTAATTCGCCAATACATCAATCAATTGTCATAATCCAGAAGTACTCTATTCGCCATACTTTTGATCAACGATGATTACTATAAATTAATTATAATCAAGCCTAATTTATCTTTTATTTGTAACGAAATTATATTATAAGAGAGTTATGTAAGAGATTTCGAAAAAAAAAAAAAAAAACAATAATTGATTAAATCCCACTGAATTGTTCAAAAATTTATAGTCATAAGTTTGTCTACCAATGGACATGAATTTATTTACCAATAATTTCACTATACCAATAATTAAAGTAAATTACTAAATAATTTCCTATATTAACATAATTCAATTTAACATAACCCATTCACTTAACATCTTGGCTTCGTTAAGTAAATAAAATTAAATTTCGATTTCCATTTTATGTTTTTTGTAATTTTGCTTTTCTTCAAAACAAATAAAATAATTTTTTAATGTCACAACGTTACCATATCGAAACATTAAAATCATATTATTATATTATAAATTTAAATTAGTTTGAATTTAATTATGTATCAAGTTATGTATTTTTAAGAAAGTGATTTGTAATAAAATTCAAAAAAACTACAATAAAACTACGATTAACATACGATAACATGTGTAGTTTACGCAGTAGCAAAGATAAATACGTACGGTTTAACTGCAATAAAATTGATTTTATCGATCCAATGCAATGACAATTTAAATCGTTTCCTCATAGTGCATGCATGTGCACTTAGATATCGATTTCAAGTATATTTGTCTAATACGATTTAATTTTTTGAAGTTTTAAATGATATTTTTTTTAAAAAGTTTCGACCAGTGCAAGTTACTGGTCCACTTCTATATTTACGTAACTGAAATTGATGTTTGTTCTAAAATATAGTTGTGACACCATTACTATACCGTCAATCCTTTCCATCTATTAATATTTTGAGCGTATTACTTGAAGTTTTCATTCAATTGAGATTGATAACATCAGACCATTAAATTGCATTTATATCTAGAAATATATGTCTTGTCCATTATGTGGTCAGTATAACTATGGAATATATTTGACAATGAATAAATAGAAGATTGTTACAGAGATATAAACAATTCGACTAATATAGCTGAAATTAATGAATCATCTGGAATTGTAACATAACCCATAAATATGTCTATCAATCCCACATGTATAGTTTAACAAAATGCAGTCAATGAAACCAGCCTAATGCTAGAGTTTGTAACATTTTAAATAAATTATTTGTATTATTCAAATCGAATGGGTAGTAAAACGATATAAATTTTAGAGTAGTTCTTTGCCTATGATTTCTGTTCTTTGACATTGTCAGTGTTGTTTCCTATATGCTTCTAATTCATACAAGATTGTAATTGACAAAATGACAAAAAAATATCATCAAGTTAATTAGTTATCCACCTACTCATAATAATTTCTTGAATTATACCTTCTTTAGATGGATATTGGTAGTATATAAATGTAAATACGTCTTCAATGAATGAGTCATTTGTTTTTGTCGGTATAATAGTTTCAAACCTTCCTCAAGTTCTGCTGGTAATCTAATCTTGTTCTGGATTTTGTTTTTCTTTTCTGTTTTCCCCCTCGTCTTATTTGTCGTTTGTCTTCTTCAATAATTGATTTTATTTTCGTATTTATTTATATTTTTAATTATTTTTTTTTTTACTTTTACCTATGCATTTTCAGTCAATTGTTTTTTTCTTTGTTTTTTTTGGTCTATCTTCCTTCTTTAAGATATATACGCAGAATGAATGGTAGATACTATGTAAGTAATACTCGTCTATAAGAAAAACTTCTACGCAAAGTGTCTCAGCAATAATGAAAAAGAAAAAAAAAATTTGATCACGCCATTTAATTCAAGATTGTTTATATCCCATTTCTATGAATAAATTAAAGGAAAAGTGTCAGGTTGTCAGAGTATGTTATGTATAATTCCATCTTATACTCGTATTACAAAAGAATTTGTGTGCAATAAGAATTATAAGCACTTTATTATCAATAATTTATCATCCCATTTTGTTTCATCCATACAAACATATAGAGCACTATGTTCAGGCTCTGTACAAAAAAAAGGCGATTATTTTCCATATAATAGAAAATTGATTGGCATTTTCAATATTTTTCTGTAAATGGCAAAAAAAAAAAAGAAGATCACTTTTATTTTTTTCACAAAAATTTATTTATTGTTATGATCATTGTGGTTTTTTACTACTTGGATTTTAAATATGAAAACGTGATGTTATGGTACAATGAAGATAAATAAATGGAAGGTATAGAAGAGACTTATAGCAATCATAATAAATATTCTAGAGTTGATGTTATTTATGGTTTATTTATGTAAAACACGAAAGAAAAAACAAAAAATGCAAACAAAAAGAATTATATAATTTGATTCATCGATCTTATCAAAAATAACTTTCCCTAGAATTGCGCGAGGGTCACCTAGTTAAGAATTGCAATGCACTTTTATTACAATTTTTAAACAGAGTAATCATTTCAAAAGTTCTTGGCAAATTCATTACTAAATAAACTTCAATCTTTGGATTCTTCAAAAAGGATAACGTCATATTAAATCATAAAATTGGAATCTTTCTTAATCAATGAAACTTAGAACGTTGTCATCAATTTGGCGAATATGAAGAAGTTGATCGCTATCATATGCTAAATAATTTACCAACTCAAGTAGGCTATTTGAATATTCTAGACTATTTAAATTATATGAGTTAGACATTAAATTGTGAATGTTCTAAGTTAATCAATTAATTTTTTAGTTCTGTTCAGACATATACGTTTATGTAAATTAGTTTATTTATACACCAGCAAGATCTTACTCTTATTGATTAAGATCGCAAGTTAGACTCATTTAAAAACATTTTTAAGAAATAGTCGTTGATTTTTTTAATTGAAAGATTTTATGCCAAAATTAGTTTCAATTTCAATTTAATGATTCTCAAAAATTTTTCTTCGCCAACTATTTTCTGTTTAATGTGTTTTTTAACATTTGAATTAAGTTTCAGTTGTTCAATTTTTTAAAAAATTTTATTCTTTGCTTGATTTGGTGTACTAAATCAGCTCTGTGATCTGTTGATCTACGACTATTATGCTATTCTCTGCCTGTGCTTTAGCCGAAAAATAAAAAAACTAATAGTTGGTTGACACCTCATATATACAGTGTATTTTGACGAAAGGATTGAGATAATGTTCATAAACTCACCAATGACATAGTAAAAACTTAACATTTTTATTGTTCGTCACAATATCGGCTTCAATTAGATTAATCTAATTCTATACGAAATATATAAGTCAAGGTGATGGAAGAGGCATTTGTTGAAAGAGTTGAGGTCAAAATACATGACGATTGTATGTATTAAAATTAAATAATTTTTTCGTTAAATTTTATATACGAAAAGCCCATGTCATTAAATTAAATTGTATAAAATCGTACAAAATGTAATCTATCTTTTATAATATGGTATATAAGTAATAATAATAAATATATTCATTAAGATTTGTTAATTAAAGATACTTATCTAAAACTAATCAAATTGTTTTTTTTTTTTTGTTGCAGGTATGTGTTACTGATTTATTATTGGATTTATTACAACTTACGCATATTTTGACTTAAGTAAGTAGGAGTTTAGAAACAATTTATTTTTCAAAAGCAAATTAAGTAAAGTTTATAAGTAAATAATCCCTTTAATTGTCGTCCATTTAATAAAATCATCATCTGAACCTTTTCGCCTCGAGGGTGGATAGGGTGGCGCGTGAAGGTAAAGATTGATTGAGTAACCTCGATGATAGTCGATAACTCCATTTGTCAATTTAATATATTTAGAGT
>JANSTX010025025.1:0-15277 GCA_027564355.1 Penthetria funebris | reverse complement strand
TTTATATATTTTATATATATGTCTATTTATATATATATATATATATATATATATACATATTTAAGTTAAATTCTTAAAGTTAAGTAATCGACAAAAAAAAAACACTATTCACACGATTTAGGACATTCACTTACTTGGATCTGACTAAATCTTACCCGGTTGATTAAGGCAAATAGGCACACTAAATCCAATTAATGGCATTTGGAAATACCAACAAATCTCAATCAAAACACTACTGACACGATTTAGGACACTCACTCATTTACTTCGTTGATTTTATTTGTTATCAGCAATAATTTACCATATACTTTTCAAATTTCATTTCCGAATATGCACTTATATAATCATCATCTGTTATGTCGGAAATGAGTATATTAACTTACAATTTCAAAATGAAATAGAGATGATATGACATGCAAGTCGGTGAAAACGTTATTGGTTTCATTAGTTATGAAGGGAAAAGATGGGTTAGTGATGACACGAGGAACCTGATATTCAGGAAGAGAAGCATCAAAAGTGCAATTAACATCAGCAAATCGACTGACCGATAGAATTTGCGAACATAATATGGTCTACAGGACAAAGAGGTTGGTAAAAGCGTACTTATTTTTTTTTTTAAATATTGTACTTCGGGCACAATACGCTACAAAGTCAAACAACCTGAATGAAACATACCACCTGACAAGAAAACTAACATATGAACGGCTTGTTCATGTCAAATCAGTAATATGTTATTTGTCGACTTTATGCAGGTATTCGATAGTATTGATCGTGAACATAATGCTGAATTTTCTGACCAAATACAATATCATTTGAGAATTTGTATAGAGACTGGCAGATCTGGAGGCGATGTACAGAATATTGTCAGCCGAAAACAGTGAGATTGTATCGGACATACAGTAAAGCGAGCAGTTGGAGGTTTGGTGGTTCGATGGTGACGTTAAACCGTCATAAAGGAGTGATGTAAAATGTCATGTTGTAATTAATTATACTGAGAAGAAAAGATCCACTACGATTTATCATCCACCATTAGTTAAGTGTAAAATTTCAACTAACTCATTTCCTAATTAAGACAATAAATCGTAGTATTTGTCTAAGAAATACAGAGAAACCCAAAAGGCTCATATGATGTTGTATAACAAATATTATTTTTTTATAAGCGTGTGTATTTATAATAATTAAGTATACATACTTTTCATGCATTTTGGATGCGGATCAATATCGTCATATCTACAATATAAACCTGGACCACACATTGCATTCGGAACTGGTGAACCTGGAGCGCCAATTGAACAGTATTCACCATCACCTATATTTAAATTAACAATCACAATTTATATCTATTCAATTTATCAGTCAATACATTTAGAATAGCCCTACTTAAGTGTTGCATGCAAATTTCACAACAACTACACGGCGTTGCTGATGGAAATATTTGACCATTATGTGTGGAATTTTGTACAATACAAGCAATATCAAGATCCGGACATCCTGTCATTTGTATGTAATTCTAAATTTGTATAGGATGTACAATTTGCACGTTTAATTTCTTATATATCGTCAACCACAACTCTATCGAATACTTACTTCACAAAAATCATCCGTACAAACCAAGTTAACTTGTTGAGCGTTTAAAATCACAAATAAATTAATAACAAAGTAACAGACCAAAATTTCTGTATAATTTTGCATATTTGTTTATATTAATAAAAATCAATAATTTAGTTAAGTTAATATCAATAAAATGGAATTTATTTATTTCGAATCGAAAGTTGAATCACAACTAAGAAGTATTTTATGTTGTTTTTATTGAATTTCTTTTTAATACTAAATTATCAATTTAGTATCTTATCAATTGTACATTACAGCTAATTTAATTAGATAAAACTATTGAAATAATAAAATTTGTGACGTTTCAAGATAATGAATAATGAATAATTTATTGCCATGGCTTTGTGATTTTATGTTATGCGGTTTGGTAAGTGTCAATTGAATCAATGTCATAATCATCATCATCATCTCAACGTTCAGACCGCGTGGAAGCATAGAGCATCAACGAACACTAACCAACGATTTCTGGCCAGTACCTTCACTTCCACTTCTCGTTTCACCACTGAAATCAACTTCTTTAATGGCGATATTATTTATGGTCAGCAAACTCATTTGCTTCCATGAAGATTTCAGTCCAACGCGTTATCATTGGCCGATAATCTTGTTCATCGCCTCGTGATCCGACAATCTCTAAAAAAAAGTAATGTGATATTATATTTGGCCGAAAGATTTTTAATATGCACAACGACCAAAAATGTAGATATTTCAACACTGAATGCAAACAGAAATAAAACAGGAAATAAAATCTCTATTTTCTACAGACAACAACACTAGTAAAAATGTGGTTTTGTATAGGTTTATTACCAAGGATTCGTAAGATTTACTTATGCAATCATCATAGGTAATAGTCAGGTTGTCTTGTGAATTGTTGTGTAATAGAATATTGTAATACTAAAGCCAAGATTATAATAGTGTATTCATTTCCAGTTGCTAATAATATGATTCGCCCATTTTCAGTTTTCTTTTCTCTGAATCTTGTTTGGCCCGCCAAGAACGTCGAGTTTATACATCTTAAATCTTTGTTTCAATCGAGCCAGATTCGATGGTCCAAGTATGGTTCTAACATTTCACGTTCCAAATCGTATTTAATTTGTTTTTTGTATTGCATACAATAAATTCATATCACCATCAACATAATTTAGTTTTAACACCTCATTTGAACCTCTACGGAAGACTGTTATAGGTCACGATATCTTTTAATAATCATCTCTTCACTCCATATTTTATCATTGGTGCTTTCGGCTTTAATGCTGGTTTTTATCACTCTTCCAGTTGACTGGGTAGTTTTATATTATTTTAGAAATTTCAGTCTTCAGAATCGTAAACTAACATCTACAATTGGACTAAATTACATAACATATTTTCGGTTAATTGCATTCTATTATATGTACTGAATCTTAAAAAAAAGTAATGAACTTGATAAGAAAATCGAATAGGTTGTTTATAATATAAATAACTTATTCGATCATTAATAATATGATCAATTTAACGAAGGTTTCACACAACATTGCGCTGGTATTCGAACGGCTGTTCTATTAATCATGAGAATTCCAGCAAAGTGCGTATTTTGTAATAATCACCGAATTGTCGTCTCAGTGAAAGGGCCGCATCAATTTCACTATTTTTGGTTGACCATCCTAATTTACCGCGCCTTCACATCTCCATAAAAATGGTCACAAAATAGTAAATGTGCAAACTTGACTTTATGACACATTATTATTTGTGAACTTGTTACTTTCGCATCAGTCATACAATATTACCGTCGTAAAGTAGTTATAAAAATGTGCAACTTTAGACTCTATTTAGCATACCAAATATATACAAGTCTTCTTTCTGTATGCCAATCTTTATACATGCGTTTCAGTACCACGATCTTTTTATTGGCAAAAACTACTCAGTTCTCTAAACTTTATCCGTTTCTTCACCATTGACCGGAAGTGAACATCTCCTCAACGTACCAATCTTTATCGTCCTTGAAACAATGATCTTTAGACATATAAGCTATATCTCACAAGTCGCTCCAATTTCACTCTCATGTTTGACCCAGTTTGCGATGGCATACAAATATCGTTAACGAAGTGAAGATCTCCGAGGCGATCTGTTGTGCCCTATCTGATTGCATACTATTTATAATTTAATCCATGACGAATAGACACAATATTATAGTGATAAAATACATATGTATTTTGTACCTTGATATTGATCAAAAATATCGTTTTGCGTTCAAACAACAACACATTTTACAGGACTATTTCTCTAATTTCATCAACCTATGCTTCGGTTGCCGCCATGTTTTCTGAAAATTAAAATTCAGACACTAAAGCTGAGGTTAGACTTAAAAATATATAAGCAATTACAAAATGATAATACGATTTTACACTATCACAATAGTCGCTATTAGGGTGGTAAGAATATGACGTCTACGTCACTTTCGTAGTTATAGTGACAGGTTCAGGTAATGAGCTGATATATGAGATTGAGTGATCTAGGTTTTAGTTGCCGATTACATTTGTCACAAGAATATTTATAATCATAGGGTTTTTTAAATCAATTCAATTTTAAATATATTAATTCAAAACTAAATTTCAACTCTTATTGCAGGTTTTACTGTATTTTTAAATCTTGTTGTAATTAAACGATTTCCGGTAACGAGATTTTACTTTATATAATTGCTTTTTACATTTACCGATTACTTTTTGCTGTCAACCATGTAACCTCATACCAGAAAACAGACGATATACACGGCCAGTTTTCTCAATTGCTATTCTTTGTGATTGTATTTCGAACATAGTTCTATAATTCTATAAATTGTGTTGTTTTTCTTAATTTGTTGCCATTTTATAAACAACTGGAAAAACTTTAGCAGTTAGATTTACATTAACACAATTGCCTTATTTGATGAAGTTGTTACTAGTCACACAATTAGGTGGCCAAACGATCCGTGACACTTATTTAATATTATAATAAAAGAGCTACGACACACTAACCAAATTGCATTCAAATTTATTAACCTTCTAAGATTTGTAATATAAGCAAAGATAGATATCGAGAAGGCAGATGGACAGACGCACAAACAGGCAGATTAACAAGTTGATAGACCAACAGACTACCAGGCAAATTGAAATAGACGGATAGACAATCAAATAAAATGACGAAGAAGTCACACAGAAGGAAACACGGATATACGTTTATCCGGACCGAAAGACGGACAAAATTACGTACAGGTGACCGAATAGACGACATCTCGATTTAATATTTTCAATTTATTCGGCAAAACCTAAAATATTAATATATTATACTACAATTGTTCGACATACATTACGAGTTTAACTTTAAAAATTAAATACTATAAATAACGTGTTTTACAATTTATATAGGGTGAAATTGAGTGATTTAAATATCCCTTATTTCCAATTGCTGATTGTTTTTATTATAACTGAAATGGTTACTAAGGTAAAACTATATGATCGTAAAAGAATTATTTTCACAGAATACAACAAACAAAGTAGGACAATTAGTTATTTAGTTATACGATGCAAGATAGTATTACAGAACGAGAAAAGGAGTTTCTAAAACTTAACGACAAACTTAATAATAAATGTGTTAATTTAAATTTATATGATCAAAACCAGACTAAATTAAAAACTACTCGAAAACTAACTAACGATAAGATATTGAATATTAATAAGCATCCAAATAAAGTGAAGCATACGATTAAAACTAATAATAGTTACAGAAAGGATAATAATTACAATCCTAAAGTTTTCGAAGAAAATAATATATCGGATACGAGACTATTTCATAATATATCTGTGACTGATAACCAGTCTGAATTATGTGAAAAAAGAAGTGATGAAAGTGATTATATCAATGGTTTTATTACCGAACAAGATTTGTTCAAATGGTGTTCGAATGGAAACCGTGTAAATAAACCAACAACAACTGAGCAGAATTCTGCGTTAAATTGTAGTGTAAATACAAGCTGTAAAACTAAGGATAAAAATGTAAAGTCATCAAATGGTACGTATAATTCCAAATAGTTTAATGAACAATAAATGGCAGTTTTTATATCACTGATGATGTATATGCGTTCTTAGTTCGTAATTTTACGAAATGATCCACTATTTCTAGTGTTCGACTATACATTTCATTCTCTTCGTCATGTATAAATGGTTAAGACATGCTATTCAGAAAACATTCTAACGACAAGCAAACATAGTTTTACTGCTCTTTGTCAACTTAAAACAAACCATAGTCTGAACTGTGTTATATGGTGGACAATTCGTCAGATCTATGGAATATCGTTCGCCCTTCTATGATCAAGCTTCTATGGTTGTATTTATAGCAGCGATTGTCAAATATATGTTTAATTGATTTTAAAAAAATGTGGAGCGGATTGTATTAGCAATTAAGTGTTTGAACTTGATATACTTTATGGTAGCCATTTTTATATGTTTAACGAGTTGCGTTTCCGTTTATTATCTTCCGCAGCCTAATCTCAGATCTATTGATATGTAGGCACGGCCGCAGTGAAATGATGGTAGAAATAAATAATTGAGAAATGTTCTAATTTTAAGTATAAATTAACCATTGCAAATAATTGTAGTTCGCAGATGATTTACAGTCAACTGCTTTCTTTTATATATCATTAATATACAGTCCATTCTTATAGATCCTTATACATTATCCGGTGACTCTTGCTACTTACTATATTATAATATTTTACTTATAGTTTCTAATTTTTCATAGGCAATAGTGTAAAATATACATCGAAATTTGTACTAAGCACGGCACAACCAATTCCAGAAAAATTTACTAAGAAAAATATTAGCTCCGATGGATTAATAAAGTAAATTAATTTTCATTTATTGCAAACAATTTTTTACGCAAATCGTATGATTTTTATATTTATTCTTTGTAATTAGATTTCTGAAGGCTAAAGTAACAATTCTTCAAGAAGAATTAGAAACTTATACCAAAGATAATATAAAACGAAATGAAGAATTAGCCGTATGTCATGATAATTTAAAAAAGGTGACCATTTTTAAAGATCAAATAACAACTAAATATAATTCTTTAACATCACAAGTAACCGTACTGGAAGAAAAAAATAACGAACTAAAATTGACAATAAAAGTAAGTATTTAATATAAAAATTGCACAGGCCATTAATCGATTTCTCATTTACAGGATAAAGATAAGGAAATAGTTAATTTAAACAAAGATTGTGAAAATATGAATAGGACAATGAAAACTCTAATACATTCAAATACAATATTAGAGACACGTTTACTTAAAACTAATGAAGATTTGGAATACATAAAATCAAATTATGCTCAGGTTAAAGATAGTGAAAAGGAGTTGAGAAATACGTCAGGACAAGAAAGAAAATTTTACGAAGAACAGATTAAATTATTACGCAAACAAAGAATTGACTTAATTACAGCATTTAAAAAACAGCTTCTATTAATTGATAATTTAAAGCGACAAAATTATTGTCTCGAACAGGCAAAATTGATACAATTTGCAGAAAAAGATCTTTCTCGAATTCTGGACTGGAATAATTCCTAATTTTATTTACCAATTTATTTTTAATTCTATTAAAAATGTATAAATTCATTAAAAATCAGATGTATAAAAAACTGGACCTAAGAATTTAGTAGCTACGGACAATCTCCAGTATTCAGTATTTAGTATTCAGTTTTCAGTATTCAATATTCAGCAGTCATTACCAACAGGTAATTGACTTCAATTATTCACCCTGATAGACATTTAGCAAATAGTAAAAAAAAAATATTTTAAATATAATTCGCACTTCTTTCCTCTATTTGACTTTACTACTATTCGCCGCTTAACATAATTTCAGTAACTCAACTAAATGGGTCTTGCGATATCTAGACTGTTCATTTTGTGTATCCTACATGATGTCCATTTTTGCAAAATTTTTCTCAACCTGTCGTCATATATTTTCATTTGACTACTAAGTACTATAACAATATTTTTCAGACGTCCAGTTTTAAAACAATAGAGAATCATCACATTTCTTCATTAGCATTCATCATGTAAAAAGTATTTTATCAGAATTATTCGTACATATAAGGCGCGTTAAGATTGTAACGTACTAATATTGTATTTATAAGTTGTAAATAAATTGTTTTGTGTTTTTAACAAATAAAAACGTTTATCCTTTTAAGCTAATAAAATGAATAGCACTGATTGAGTCTATTGCATATGCCATCAAATTGGATCCGTATAAATTTCAAGCCAGCTGTGCTCGAGACAGAATATATAATCAATGCCGGACAGATGAACATTTGGATAGGCGCATAGACCGATAGATCGGCAGATTCCAGTCCAGCTCATATCTTATAATAACATGGATAAAATTACAATTAAATAATTAGATTTATAAATACGCATTTTGAAATCAAGCGAAATTTGTGCTAACTGATACAGCCCGCTTAGTATTCTGGATAACTATCACACGTCGTTTGCGAAGAAACTTACTCAGAATTGGAAGCTCTCTACCTAGTATATTATTAAAGCATTGATTTCTAAGACGGAATGCCATCAACAAACCAAATTATAAGATTCGACAATTGATCATAAATTCTTTGCTTAGATCAAGTCAGCACCAGTCCATTTGATGCATTTTATTTAAGATCAACTATTACCGAATTAAAATAGAATTTCTCTTCATCGATATT
This sequence comes from Penthetria funebris, assembly GCA_027564355.1. NCBI lineage: Eukaryota > Metazoa > Arthropoda > Insecta > Diptera > Pleciidae > Penthetria > Penthetria funebris. The sequence goes on along the minus strand of JANSTX010025025.1, from coordinate 6,959 downwards.
CTGCTCACAGATTCCGAACAGATCTTACATTAGTGTTGTTAATTTTAATATTTTATGTTTTCTCCGCAATTTAAAATATCACACATTATCACTGATCCATTTCTTTCTTAAACTCAATTAACTATAATTGAAATTTGTTAACTGGAAAATATAGAGTCAATCGTAATTATTCAGTTATTCAGTTATTCAGTTATAATTTTGAATATTTTAATAGAGTAGTGCATAAATCTCCACCTAGTTTGTTGTTGAGCACGTCTCCATAAATAATGACATTTACTTTATTAACCACATTAAAACTTGACTGTAAATACATCTTTGTCATCCCAGACGTACGTAAATTTAAAAAAATTTGTTACATCCAGTTGAGCTTGATTCGTATGCCTCGGTTTTACAGAAATCAAAAGGGTTTCACCAATGAATGTAGTCGTTTCGCTGAATCTCAATCAGCCCAATGTATTCTAATGTTATAGAGTGGTACTTACGGCAACTTCGTTGACCCAAAAATATTTCTAACATGCCAGTTACTAAAAACGTGTTCACTTCTAAAGCTAATGCTACTAATCATATTTTTGTTTGATTCGAGATCATTTTAAGTGCAATTTACGGGCTCACAATCAACTAGGTTAGTGTAATCAATGTTGAATTGTAAATAGGTGCGACCAACACACGTCATAGAACTTTCTATTTCAACTGAGTTTAATTTAATGGTTAACATCATCGTAAAATGACGATGTTAGTTTTGACATTTCTCAAATTCATATAACATCAAATTCAAATTCAAATACAAGAAATCCTTTATTCGATGTTAGTATCAAACTTCGTTCCTGGTAGCCACCATTTGGAATCATTATAGATACTTAGCCAGCAATTCAACTACTATGATTATGATCCTAACCCAGATAACTATTTATTATACAGATCATGAACCGATCATCGTTTGCACTACTAAACATTCGTGTTTTCATCTGTAGGATCAAATTAGCTGTGTAGCTGTGTAGAAAAGGGAATTATTGATGGTTAAATTAGTTGATCTTGTTCTTGCTATTTCTATTTAATATTATCAAATATATTAAATATACACTTTTATATTGCTGGTGTTGTTGTGACCCATGTCGGTGATTTGTGATTAAATAATTTATCAAAGGTTACAGGTCAGTATAGAGGCTTTACAGTATTTAATAGCTTCACTTTTCAATTGTCTTTGTAAATATTAAATAACATTATTAGTGTCTTCTTATTACATTGCATGAATAAATAATTTGCAAATCTTTTTTTATTAATTTTCCGTTATTATGAAATAAAAAATATCAAAGATTGAATTTTTAAGATAATTAATTCAATTTTACTTCTTCTCTACGGTAAATAACAAATTTTAATTAGAGTTAGTGTTTTCGGTACGAAAGAATTTTATTTATTTATTAAATGAAACATTAAATGTAAAAACTCATTTCGTCTCATCGCCAATGAATTTAAAAACTCGTTCTGTAATTACAGATTTCTTTATAAAAAAAATCCATCTTTGTTTTGCTTACCTCACACGATATACTTTTTAACCATAAAGTCGCGTAGGCCAATGCGGACTTAAAACATAAAATTTATGAGGATCGTAACAAAATTGGGATATAAAAACTATGAGTATAAATATTGAAATTTTACTTCATATTTTAAATATGCCAAACGATAAGTTTTAATTATAACGAATAATGGCATAAATTTCTGCAAAACGTTACTAATAAAATATTGTACTAATAATGAATTATCATCATTTAGACCTTCAAGTTTTAAGGATCAATCCCCACTGATCACGATCGCTCGTCAGTATCTTCACTTCACTCCATCCCATATCACTGGTATACTAGACTCCTTAGTGATGGTTCATCGCTATATTGTTTTTATAACACCGTAAATTTTAGTTGTTATTAATACAGAATATTTCCTAAGCTTCATACCGAATTTTATTACAATTTTATAATCCATAATTTATCATCATCTTGACACATTGCATTTCGGCATCGATGAGCACTCGCTTTGAAATGACAATTTTGATTACAAAATAAGCGTTTTATGTTATATTCGTCAATAATAACATCATACGTCACATCGATTCTATTCAGTACGCTTCCACGGTAATTTTGTCATTTAATGAGGCTCAATTTTTCTTTAGGAAGTAGCACTTAATACGTACGAATTACTTAATTCAAATATTGTTGCATAGTAAAATTGAAGGAATATTTTATCTTGTATACGTATTAGCTTTTTCTTGGCAATGTGCTTCCTGAAATATTATCTCGTCATGAATTCATATTAAACTATTAAAGGTTAGAATTATAAAGACAATTCTTCCTTGATGACATATTAATGTCACCTATCATGCTGATTATTGAAACGCAATATTTTTGAAAGAATAATTTATCAACTGAAAATATTCATGACTTCAAACCAGCTAGCTACCTTATTTCTCCAGTCTGACGCATATCTTGCGATATCACTGACCGAACATCTCATTACATCGAACCAATTAAAGTTTCACTGTCTAATAATCGTGTATATCGTCTAAAGTTCCGATTACACAATTCTTCATTTGATATTATGGTCGGGTAAAAGATTGAACTTGATACAACGTCTGGCATGCAAATTGATCACCACATTGACATTTTTCACCAACATGCTTGAAAGTTAGGTAACAAATCCGATTTATCCAATCTGGAATATAGTGGATAATGTTTGTAAAATTTGTCGTCCTATCCTTGAGTAGACAACTATTATTGTAATTATGATTATGAATAATGATTTGCTCAAATTCATATTAAAGGGACACTTTAGTTAGATTATCAGGATATGGATGAATAGCATCAAAGTAAATTATGCAAACTTGAACAATATGTTATTTTAATATAATTTTAGAAGTATTAAAAACGTTCAAAACCATCATTTGCAACAAAAAATATTTACCGTTGAAATAACTCAAACACAAAAATATAACCGGCACAGGCATATTTACCCCAATCAAAATAAATAGAAAACATACGAGTACTGGCGTCTAGCTGTCTCTTCTGTTTGTGTTCAAATAAAATTAAATATAAATTCTCGGCTTATTTTAGATACTACACTCGCATTAAACAGCAGCTGACTAACTAACTGCGCATTCAATCGGTATATAATATACGTGCCACTTATATAATTATTGAACATGCAACAAAACGAGACAACAATATACTATACTATACTATTGTGTGGAAAATAACAAATGACAACGGCATCTATTGTAAAACAGCGGCCATCTTTATTAAAGGTCATTCGAATCGTAAAATCCTATAAAGAAATAGAGTGCACAATCGCCTATAGTATTTTATTGTACGATAAATTTCTCATTCATAATTTTTACAAACGAGAATTTCATACTTGACTGTGTTGGTATTATTTTAAGAAGGTGGTTCAATAGTCACGTGGAATTTTTAATGTTTACGTTTTGTCTAATTGTGTTTTTACTGTTGTGACAATTTGCCGTTATTATATTGGGAATTCTTGTTTGAAATAATTGTAAATTATGTGTCGTGCACGATAAATCGATAACGCTTCAACATATCAAAATTTAATTTTTGGAAGCATACATCTTATACAAATGCATTTAATTGGAGTATTCCTGTATCACCTACATAGTTCAATATCCGTTTTTCTTCCATCGAACTTATGGATTTCGACTGTTCAACCATTGTTCCAATGTAAACATGTTCAAATGGATAATGGTTGAAAAATTTGTCGTAGTTCAAATTGGTAAATTTTCATATATAAACCTATCCTTGAGACTACTATTACGGTAATTAACCAAAAAATTACTCAACTTTCATTAAAAATTCCTATATAGAAGAAAATGCTTGGAATTTAAAATTCTTAATCCAATGTAAATATTTTCTAATACACTAATTTGGAGAAATTTCCAACATTTTTTATCCACAAATCGTATACACTAAATATATGGAAAGAGAAGTTTACCATAGGTAGAAAGAATTTGGAATAATCTCTGTATAATTTTTTGTAACAAAAATATATGATGATTGCATAGATTATTTTGAATACATTTTTCCTCATCATCATCCGTACCAATATCCGATCATTCATTTGATCATTGGATGATATTTGTACATATTTTGGTATTTACCTAACTAAAGTATAGCAAGTAGGTGTAACATTTATACAAATTTGGAGTAGTTTTGCTTATTTGAGTCAAATTGACCTTTAAATCGATATGATCAATTACTAACATAAGATCCTTAAATCATAATTATATTTCCTATTCCCATGTAATGAAGGAATTTTACAAAATATTTGACTCAGATATTTTTACAATAATAAAATTGCTATAAGAATTAATTTTGTTCCTTATAATATTATAATATGAATTTTGCACACGTACGCAGTTCAGTTCAGAAAAATATCGGATGATTTATAAATTTTCCAAAGATTGGTTGGAGATTATTACCTATCATTATTGGCTAAAATTTGGATAACTTGAATTTTTTGCTAAGAGAAACGGCATATTCTCTGCATGCAGTTTAGCATTCATAGGATATACTTCGGTATATTTACCAAAGATAAAGGCACAAATATCCTAATATTATTGTCCCAAAATGACTATTTTAGACAATTTTGCGACAAGGGAAATTCATTACCTTTGGATTTACCAATCAATTCTCCCATGAATACATGGATACAACATACGGTAAACCCCTCGGCATCACTGGCGACATTTTTCTGTTATCGCAAGCAAATACAGACTAGAAGGTGAAATAAAAATAATTTTTGAAACATAGCTCACAAGTCGTTCTAAATATGAATATTTCAAAGTGAAAACTAATGTAAATTGATACGCTAATGAAATATTCAATTGTCTTCAATGAAATAGATGAAGTAAAGGATTTAAAATATTTGGAATTTTTTAGTGACAATTGATGGTGGTGCTGAAGAGAAAAAATTTGAACACAGTCAGATCTGGGGGGCGATGATACATAGTGGCAATATCACTAATTATACGTACCATAGACGAGTAGATGTAAAGTCTTGATGATATTATGAACATGGCGTCAACTGTAAGTCTTATGTTTTAATGGTCTAATGTTACAATCCTAATTTTGATTTTATTATATAATAAATCAATTTTTTATCTGTTTTCCATTCAAAGATCCAACCTAGAAAAATAAATTCACAGAGATTCTTGAGGTAATATGTGATGAGGTTATTATATAATTGTGAAAATACTCAAGATGTTGTAAATTTATCATGAAAGATTGTCAAAGGCCACTGTATATTTTTTATTTAGTAATACGTCAAAATGATAAAAAGAATGCTGTTGCAAAATGTCGAAAGACTGTAAATTTTGCTCATGGATTAATGATCATTCAACAAAAAAGTGATTAAACGTTAACACTTCACAATATTTTGCTAAAAACTGAAACTGCTAAATCATCTTTTTACATGAACTATTAGTTGAATTTTAATACATAGTGAAATGCGAACATAATATGTAATTATAATATACTATTTTTACTAACCAATGCCTGATCGTTTTAAAATTAAATTAAATTTACAAACAACCATTTCAATTTAATTTTGTTTTAATATTCCCATCAATAGGTAAGTTTGTCCGCCACTTCAAGGTATTCTTGTCTATACGTAATATTAAGTCACAGACATTAACTTTTATTGTACAAACCTGATCAGTCAGTTTGTTCCAAGAAGTTGCGCTGTGTATTCGCGATCGCGCGCGCTTTCCGCCCAATAAGAAAAATAAAAGTAACAACAAAAACTAATCAACAATTGTATGATTGATCAGTCAGTCAGTAATGTAAAATAACAAAATACATGTTTTTCGAAGAATGATCATATGATGTCGCTTGGGGTGGTTAAGTAAAGCATATTTTAATAAGTTAATAGAAAAGTTTATTTAAATAACGATTGCAAATTAGATCATATATTTAAAGAAAAATTTTTTTAAAAAATCAAATGATAAACGTAATTAAAATTAATAAAAAATATTCTAATACAATTAGTGCTTATTTTTAAAAAAAAAAAATCATTTTTAATCTTAATAATTATTAATAAAATTAAAATCAGTGACTTTGTGCTTAAGTGGATTATAAATTAAAATTTCGAGCATTTTGGATTATTTCACTTTTGGAATTATTTCTGTGATATTTTTTTTATTTACTCTAAGGATAAAACACTACTAAATTAGGTAAGATAGGATTCGTTTTGGTTAAACCTTTTTTGCTTAAAAAAAATCAGAAATTATATAAACATTCTATGTAAATATTAAAAATATTTATAATATATAGTACCTAAACAACAATTATTACGTAATTACAGTTACTTATAAAGCGTAATCGGATAAGTTTTGTTTCTTATATTGCGCATATGGAAGAATACTGGTTTTATATACGTACAAATAACCATAATTTGAGAAGGAAATTAATTGAAAATGGAAATGTTTTATAATATTGAAAACATTGCATTTATTTTAGTTGAAATACACTGGATTGTCAGGACAACTGGCATGAAGTCAATATCAATATTGAGGTGTGGTACAGATAATTGTTTAATGTTGCGATTTCACCATTCTTCTTGACCTGTCTTTACATTAGAACACTCTGCACCAACCAGACTTTCGTTCATATTATGCAACTAAAATAACGGAGAAAAACCAACTACTTTATCCCTCATATATTCGACGTATACTCAGAAATTGTAAGTTGCAGGTTTACGGAATCCGTGATAAGAACGCGCTACTTTATCGAATTTGTCCTGACTGATGCTGTTTCATAAGTGATGTTAGTTAATTAGTTTCGAAATTTGCATTGTATATTGTTTTTGGTATCTTCATTTATATAGCGGGTTGGTTGAGAACATCTTATTTCAACGTTTCCAAATTAATTTTGACCGGTTTTGCAACATGTGGTCGAGCA
>JANSTX010025014.1:0-15280 GCA_027564355.1 Penthetria funebris | reverse complement strand
CTTTTAATAATTTTTTACATTTTTAGGTGAAGGTCATCGTTTAAGTATTAAATTTCATAATTATCATATAGTTTAAGTTTGTTCGGTCTTTGGTATTATTTATTTTATAAGAACATCTCTCTTTTTATATATTCAATATCTGATTCGTAGAAATATTAGAAAGTATATAATTCCTCATCTTGGAAATATTCAGGATATAAACATGTGCATTTAATACGCAATCAAAACACTTATTTTTGCTTTAAGAACAGAAACAGAAATTATTAAATTTACCCCATATGTAGAACTTATAATAATATTACTATACTTTTCCTATGCCAGGAATAATGGTAACATTTAATTAATATGTGTTTATTTAAATTTTAGGACTCCTATTATAAATCTGATTATAATGATTCGGTTTATGATGAAGAAAATAAATCATTAACATTTACACATAATTTAGATGAACATTATATTGGAACTAATGAATCCAATTTATCTGAAATATACGTAGAAGATGATAATCCAGATGATGTTATAGATTTAAATGAAAATGATATACAACAATATCAAGAATCACCAATTTTAAGTTCAGCATTGAATAATCATATTATAAATTACAATGAACAAGTTGATGCAACAAATAATAGGGAATATTCCTTTAAAAATTCAAAGAAAAGAAAACATCATCATGGACAACGTTTTGAAAGCAATACAAATGGTACATGTGATGAATATGCAGCATTTGGAATAACGGTTGCGGCAAAATTACGAAAAATGGACACAAATCAAAGATTATTTGCAGAAAATATAATAAATCAAACGCTTTTCAAGGGTTTGTTAATGCAATTAGAAAGTCCATTTAATGATTATGTCATAATTGATCAAGGTGATGAACAAACAAAAAGAATTAAAACGGAAAATTATTTGGATTGAAATAATTCTTTTTATTCATTGGTGAAAACATATTGCAGAAATTACTGCAATATAAAATATAAAAAATATCGATGTACAAATTTCTCTGTAAATAATGAAATATAAATTAATTTAAATGAAAATTAATTAGCTGTATTTTATGGTCATCATATCATCATAATCACTACATATAATAAATAAGTCCGTCTTTGAGTTCCTCGCATAAAAAATATAAAAGAAAATTATTTTGTTCCCTTATGTGTACATTAAAAAATTAAAGATAATCTGTATTTGTCTAAGGCAACTTTTAATCTGTATTTAATACGAGTATAATTGAAACATAACATAAAGTTAATGTAGTTTAATGTCTTATATAGGCATAAATTGAATTTCTGGTCGAGTGCCTGTAATACCTCCATGTGTTAGCCACCCAGGAACATAATTTGATATTTATATCTAATCACACGCAGCTAAAAATGAAATGCAATTAGGAGTTAACATCCAACTCAAATCTAGGCAGCTGTATGTTTGCATCTCGTACTACTTAAATACTTAATTGCACGAGATACACCAATTAATATTTTCGGATCGGAGAACATTAATTGATGTATAAACAGACACAATTTATTAGAATATGGTACAATGCTTAAAACGACGAAACTGTCGAAGGTGACGTAAGAATTGAAAACGTATATTCTTGGGTTGAGCGGGAGATGGAAATCGGGAGAAAGGATGACGCTGCATCCGACTAATCACATCAAAATTCAAGAGTAGTGCTAAATGTGTAAAAATTGTTCAGCACCCACGCAGGCATCATCTGATGATAATTATACTTTTTTAAGCCAACTTTTACACAGTCTTGTTGAGATTAAGAGATCGGATATTTTCATATATGGATAGGTGTGATGCTAATGCAAAGGGTAGCTCGAACAGCATGGGACAAACGTGTGTATCAAAAATCAAAACGATCACATAACAATTAATAGAGATGGCATAATAAGGAAACAACCTAGAACTGTGGGCATTAAAACGTTGCATAACCTTTTCGTAATAAAGAGGTAAAACAACGCGGTAAGAACTGAAAGTCCTATTCAATATAGGGACAGATCTCAAATGAAATTTAGCAAATGAAAAATGGACTGAGTACTTTCTTAGGCTATCCGAAGTTAAGATTGCTGAGAGAACGGCTACAAGACTATTCAACGATTCTGCTAGAAGTCGTGGTGAAATCAAATCTGCATTAAAACTCATATTGTATTTGTTTTAATGCGAGAATTTGTGAAGACTGGCAGATCTGAAGGCGATGAACAAAATTATCAACGAAACAAAGTGGAATTGGATCGACACCCGCACATTGAAGCGACCGGTGGATGATATTGAAAAATATCACCGACCGGTGGTCACCCTATCTTACACTGTTTATTATTATTATAGAGAAACGCATCAAACGTTCAATTTTGAAATAATTTAGAGTGTTGAAGCTTATGGACGCGATGACTATACAAAAAGCCTTCTGAACAAAACAGAAAAAAATAAAATTATTAAAGCAAACAAAGAGATGGCAAAAATATGACCAAATCATGACTCTTCTATAGCCGCTATACTGTACAGTGGAAAATAGTCAAATAGAAAGTAATAAAAATTTATCGTACTCTGATTACTAAATATTTTACTAGTTATGTTTGAAAATGGCCAAATCAAAAGCAATAAAAACCGTCATCTTTATTATAGTTTATTGTATAACTTACTTGCAATTCTGCTAATATGGTTTTAAATTTATCGGTTGATACTTTTCTTATGATATCCAAAACTATTAACGATAACGTATATTTAGAATAATACAAATATTTATCAAAAAAAAACATTCCAAAGATTTTCATACATCCTTTTATAAAAATCAAACTCTACCGTAACAAAATACAATGAAACCTGCAAGTATAAAATGTAGAGAACTATGGCGACAGGAATTTAATCAAGTGAGAAATTGCTCAATTTAATAAATTGTAAGAATACGAACGAAACCATTGGTATTTTCGCTATCGGGTAATATGAATGACAGCGTGACTACTTCCTTCTTTCATTTTGTTTTTTTTGTGGCAGATTGTCTGTGAGGTTCCTCTACAAGTCGAAAAAATACAATAAATTTAACAATATGGTATTTTTTTTTACTATTAAATTGTGCATTGTTGCCTTACACTAATTATTTCATAATTTTAATTGTATTTTTCTTAATTTTCAGTCGCTTGTTATACCAGAAAAATTTCAACACATTCTTCGTATTATGAATACGAATATTGATGGCAAGCGTAAAGTAACAATTGCTATGACTGCAATTAAGGGAGTTGGTCGGCGGTATGCAAATATTGTATTGAAAAAAGCTGATGTCGATTTAACTAAACGTGCTGGAGAGTGCACAGAAGAAGAAGTAAATATTTCTCATTAGTTTTAATTTTTGTTTTAGTGTGCTTTTTTTTTTTTTTTTACTGTAAATCCTTTTGTATACCATAACATATCCTGTGCCATAGAATCGTTTATTTATTTTAGTTAATTTAATAATATTCATATTTCGAATCTTAAAAGTGACGACTTATTTAGTGTACCTAACCTGTAAAAACATAAGATCGCACAATAATTTTTATCATTTTGTTGCAATATTTAAATTATTCTCGAAAGTTAGTTTCACACTAGAAATTTTGTATATTATTTCGATTATTTTAGTTGAAAGGTTTCCAATAACAATTGTTTATTGAATTTAAAAATAAATTTTACGAATTCTTGGAATTATCGAAATGCAAAATGAAGCATTCTTGCTTCATATTACAAAAATTATAAAAGCGATCACAATTTATTGTTTTTTTGTTTCTAAAAAATATATATAATATAAAATATCGTTTTGGTTTTTAGGTTGAAAAACTTGTAACAATTATTGTAAATCCACGACAATATAAAATTCCAAATTGGTTTTTGAATCGTCAAAAAGATGTAGTTGATGGTAAATATACACAATTAACATCATCAAATTTAGATTCAAAGTTACGTGAAGATTTGGAACGTCTTAAGAAAATTAGAGCACATCGTGGTATGCGTCATTATTGGGGTCTTCGTGTTAGAGGACAACATACCAAAACAACTGGACGTCGTGGTAGAACTGTTGGTGTATCAAAGAAGAAGTAAACTTTGCTATTTCTTTTCTATTTTATTATATGATCGATCAATTTTTTTTTTATAATAAAATGAAATGAATTAATTAAGTATTGTATTTTATTTTTTCCTTCCACACTTTGGTTATCTCGTGTTGTTTTTTTTGTTGTAAGATAAGGGTTTATGAGTCTAGGAGAAGATAGAAATGTGAATACTGGAAATACCTATTTTAGTTTACGAAAAATTGAGTTATTACACCATTAACCAATAATTGTACTGATCTTTATTAATGTCAGTTACAGCAATGATATCGATGTAACGAAAGTTTCTTCGTCATAAAACAATTATTATATAAAACATAATAATAAATCATTAGACGATAATATACTCAAAGTTGAATTAGTGAAACATTTATAAGAAGTCTAAATGAATATGTGCAAATTTTATGTTATGTATGTCATTTACTCGGTAAGTTTAAATGATTGGCTAGCTATAAACATCGTTGGTCATTATTATCGGCATTATTGCATTTATCTTTAAACATTTCTAGAAAATCTTTATGACTACTAAATACTACTAAAAATATCTTACATTATTTATTCTTATAAATATCGATATAATATTTGAAATAACAGTCGTATATTATATAATTAACGATTTTTTTTTTGTATAATATAAACAATTTATTAGTTAATTATAATTAATTAAAACAATTATATTTTTTATTTGTTATGTTTTCATTGCCATAGGCACTCTTAATTGAATTCTGGAAAAAAATAATTATTTATTATTATATTATTAACGAAAACATTTGTTTAGATAAATTGTTATGTTTTAATTTGTTTACATACTAAAATTCTATTTAAATATAACAATTAATTAAAAATTTGTTCAAAGAAGTATAGGAACCATAGGTATAGACATTATAAAAAAAGTACAATTATGTTGGTGAAACTTTTCTCATTTATATGATTAAGATTACAATGACTGCTGGAATAACCAAATAACTGGACTGCTGAAATGACTAAAATTATCACAGTTCCATCACGAATACGATCAAATCATATGGTAAATTTTATGGTGTGAGATCGTAGCCAAAAATTTATTATGTATTGTTTGTGGACTTGATTAAATAATTTACCAAAAACAATAAGGCACATGTGTATCCATATGACAAATGCTTTGTTACTTTGAACTACGAATTAATGATTCACAACATGTGCAACATAGTTGTAGCAAGATGTATACAACTTTATGCATTTGCGAACATCGTATTGCCGCCCTATATGCACCAATGTGGTATTAGGGGTGAGATAATGATAAAGATAAATAAGCGAATTTATAACATGGGCGCTAATAGTATATGTACAGACTTACAATATGCAAAATCTATAGTATGTATTTATAAAATTTAGCAAAGAGTATGTAAATAATGTATGTAGTGTTTGTTTTTTTTTTGTTGTATTTGCCTGCCGACTGGCTGGAAAAGCATCTCAACAACAAACTAGGTAGCTGCGGTTTAATGCACCCACTCTACTGAATTATTCAAATGTTTATCCGGATAACTACGGTTCATTCAATAATTTCCAGTTGGTAAATTTCAATTATAATTGTCTGAGTTCACATTTGATGTTACATGCATATTAGAAACAACCAATTAACATCAGAATGTCGCCCTATGCTCTCTTGAGGTGTAAAAGTTAAGATGATACAATGATGTAAAGGTATACCTATGCTTCTTCGAAGATTATAAATTGCTAAAAATAAATATTATATTATTATGAATGAGCAAATATTAGATACATAGTATATTATTATTATTTACAAAACTTATTATAACCGCCAGAAAATACATTCTTTTGAATTTTTGAAAAACGGTAGAATTGTCTTTGAAAACACCTGTTACATTATTTGAATATTTATATTCGTATTGTCCACAATTAACCGCAAGTGACAAACAATATTTTTATAAAATGTAATTTATTTTGTTTTATAAATGAATATTAAATTATTAAAACAAATGTACCGCTCCACTATATATCAATCAACGATCTTTTTTGTTTTTTTCTTTAATTTTAAATTCGTTATTTTATTAAAACCATTAACTAAAATCACTTAATAATATTACAATTACAAAGTAATAAATAATATAATCATTTTATTTATTTTAATTAGATTATTAGCAATAAATGTTGTCCATACTTTTGGAAAAGGTTTTGTCCTTTTCGATGAAATATTGAAATGTTTTCAAATTTGAACACAAAAAAGCGATAGAACAACAATTTTCATTGATTAAATCAATTGAAAGAATTATATATATTTGAAAATTGGGGCCTATGTAGATAGATCAATGAAGAATTAAAGTTATTTAATATCAATAAATAACATCAATGTGGAGCGAGCATCTACATTATGGTAAAACAGCATGATGTTATTCAAAAACATCTAAGACACGACTAATATATATGCGGAAGATATGCCTGGTTTGGAGTCAACCTTATTAAAGGGCATTCTGTAAATTACGTTGTTCTACATTGTATAACTGGTATGTTTTAGTCAAACATTCAATATTTTTTCAATGTTGGTAAATTTTAATAATAGTTATTTGAGCTCACATATAATGTTACATGCATATTAGAAACAGCAAAGTAATATTCTAATGTCGCCCAATACATCCGCATGTACTATACATGTTAGGATGATCAATAAATGGTCATCATTGATAGTACAGTAAAAAAAATTGTGAAGTAAATGCAAGTTTGTTGGTGAACATATAAAAATATTTTTTTGGCAAATAATAACAATTTTTTAAATTTTCTATATATGAATGCGACAAATTCATGTTTTGAACACTTCTGTATTAATATATATTGAGTATGATTCACTATAATATAACGATTTGAAGACAATATACGGATGATTGATTAATCTATAGTATTTCCAAGATTCTTTTATACTTTAGTAGACATATGGAAAGTACTGTTACATTTCACTACACTATTGATTAAACGTATGTTTATTATGAACTGTAAATATTATTTCTTTGTTTTACATTTATAAATTGTTGAAGCAGATAAGCTATCAATAAATTATAAATAGTTAACTATTAATATATAATATATAATATAATAAAAAATAGAAAGAAAAAAAGATGTCTTTTGAACGATATGCAAATAAATAAATTGCTTAAAATTAAATAACTTATTTAACTTAAATTTAGCAGATGAGTATTTAATTATTTCAAGCAAACAAAATATTAAGATGATTTACATAACACACTTATAATTTTGAACATTTTATAATTAAAGAAATCTTAAAGATTTATTATAATTACTACACATTTTTTGTATATATATATATATACATAAAGGAAGCCGACATTTGTAAACAACTATGAATTAAACTAGTAGTAGTATTAATAGTAGATTTTTTTTTGTAGCAATATATAATAGTAAATAGTATATGTATGTATAATATCAAATCATACATAAGAAGAACATAATTATTTGGATTTTATTCTTCTAAAATTTCTAGAAAAGCACGTGGAACTAATCCTTTGAGTAAACCTTGTTTTGCATACATATAGTCACTATTTGGTGGATTGCATTCATTAACAAATATTACCTAAAGAAAATTATATAGAATATTAAATTAAAAATAATTAAAATATATTTAAATTATATACTTCATTAGCTGTTAAATTTAATTCTGTTCCATCCTTTGCATCATATGAACAGAGAACTCGGGCTCTACGTTGAATTGTTGACATTGTGTCACCATTATTAACATTAATTTTATCATCGAATATGCCAATTGGAATGTATGGTTGAGGGCCTCCCAGACTATTACCATAATTTGATTTTATGTTTATATAGGTATTTATAAATAATGATAATAATGTAATTATGAAAATGAATTTTTGAAAATTTTATTGAAGAAAAACATAAATAACTTTAAACTGAATATTTCTAAAAATATAAAGCAGCATTGAATGTTTATAGTTAAATATAACAAATCAATAATTCATTTAACTAAAGCATATCATATTTATAACATAACAAATTTTTATAACATTGTATTTATTTCTGAATATGTATATAAATATTAATATTTTTTTTTAAGACGACACACGTGGATTAATATAAATTTTGATTTGGTTAAAATAAAAAAAAGTTTTATGTCACACTAATCACTAATTTTAGTAAACAAATGTACATCAATTACACTACACCTGATGCTGGGTGTATGGTAGTAAAACTAAATAAATGTGTGTAAAGTAAGGGTACTCATAATAAGGTATTATTATATACGAGTATGTAAAAAGTAGTCGTAAATTCATAAACACGATTAACTTTAGATGAAAAACCTGTCCACATATTAACAAAAAATTTGTTGTGATTAATGTGTGATGTGTGTGTTAAATGATACGGAGCAAAAAATTAGTAACTGATTAATATAATGAATATACTATGAAAATTTGGTGAATTAGAACGTTAAACCATTATCAATTACAAATGTTTCAATTGAAATACGGTTATTAAATTTTATTGTAATTTATAGCTGGCACATTCGATTTTAGTCTTATATTAAACTGACGATTTTTCTGAAAGAAATGAACAATGCATTTTGGTAAGAAATTACACTGTCTCCTAAAACATAAATTTTGCATTCTATCTGAATAATTAAATATTATAACAACTTCTATTTTACAATCTTTAGTCAAATTAGTATACATATTACTATTATTAATATTATTATCATTTTTATTTTACATCTATTAATAAATATAAATAAAAAAAAATTTATTTAATTCGCATAAGAAGAAGAATTTTAAATATTATTATTATAAAATAAGCTAGCTAATTATATTATTTAAAATTATGCTTTATTAGTGATAGTTAGTTATAGTCGTAAATTATATGTAACAAACAATAACACAAAAACTAAAAATAATAAAACTATAATACAGAAATATCAGTTAAATTACAAGCAGCAGATTGTAAAATAATTAATTTTGTTTCAGTCATATCAGAATTAGCATTTAAAGATTTTGTTTGGATGCAGGGAGGCCCAACATTATGTTCAATGTAATCTTCCCCGTTAATACGTAAAAGCGGTGTTGTTGGACGCATGCTACAAATAGTAGTATAAACATGTATACAAAGAAAAAAGAGATTACAACAAATTTACTATCTCAATTAAACTAAATTAAACATATATGTATATTAAATTAATTATTGTATTATTCTTTTTATTTAAAAAAAAAATAATTAATTCTTTTCTAAATTATAGAAAGTAACAGAAAAAACGGAATATTTTAATATAAAAAAACGAACCTTGCCAAATCTCTTTGTAATTCATGCATAATGTGCATACATTGTTCATGATGGCGTACTTGTGTTTCAATAAATGAATGAAGATATCTTAAATGACTTGATTGTGACGTATTTATACCCTCAAGTAATAATTTTGTAATTTCAGATTGTCGATCAAATTCTGATTGTGCTACACGTAATTCTCGTTCTGCCTAAAAAAAACAGTTATTATTTTTTAAAAAATGAATATCTCTCTTAAATACAATCATTTAATAATATTTTATTATATTCATTTCTTTTAAATTTTATGGAACACACTTAAAACACGCACAAACACACACATTTAATTAAAACTGAGGTTGGGTGTTGTACCTGTTCTAAAGAAACTTCTGGTGAAATTCCATCTTTCTATTGTACAGACATTTAAAAAGATTTATTTTTATTAAAATTTGAAAAAACAAAAGCAAATTAAAAAATAAATAAAACGATGAACTTAAAAGGATAAACGTATACAATACAAAAGAAAAAAACAAAATAATTGTTTATTTGAAAAAAAAAAATAATAAAAAAAAACGCCAACTTACGGCTTGTTGTCCCACCATATTTCTAGCTTTACGAACACGATTTTTACATGAGTCCAAATCCAATCTAAATGTTAGATCATAAAATTAAAAACAAAAATAAACAAAAAAAAAAAAAAAAAAACACAAAACATTAACAAAATAAAAAAGCCATAATTATTGTGTTATTATTGAATCGCATTTAAAAGAATATTATTTTTTAATTACCTTTTCGATTCTAATATGCCCTTTTCACGTGTTATTGTCTTCATTTCACCATCAAGAAAACCACGTAACGGTTGAATGAAACATATGCCAGCCGAACCAATAAAATCTCGCTCACATTGTCCCAATTTTTGTTCGGCTTGTCCAACTTTTATTAATGCACTGCCATATGCACCGTCTTGACCAAATTCACCGCCAGCCTGACCAAATAAATGAGTGAAAAATTTTGTTTACAATATATCACATAAATAAATATGTTTATTTATTTAAATAATTCATTTATTTACCTCAATCATATCTAAACCCATATATTCTAAATTACTCAATCGTGTTGGTTTTTTTTTCTCAATTTTCTCAAATATATAATCTTCGACACGATTACTTGGATTTGGTGTTAACATCGATTCTGTATTACGTACTATTTTTTCTGTCCATAATTTTGTGCATTCAGCACGTTCTGATAAATTTTCAAAATGCGAATCCAATTCAGTTTTTTCAGATGTACCCAATTTTTCTTCGGTTAACTGAAAATTTAAATCAATGAACAAATTATATTTTCTTATATTACCTTTAATGAATTTATTAAAAATTTAATACTCAACATAACACTTCAACTTAGTTATTCTAAATTTGTAATTTATTCCGAATATACACTATCATAATAAGAGCTAAAATTTAGAGGAGAATGTAATGTGGTATTTAAAGAATAATAGAAATATAAACTATCTGAAATTGAGGTAAAGGAATAGATATTAAATAAAATGTAAATACAGAAGATGCATATAAAAATTACCGTATTTAGTTATTGTAATTATGACTCATATTACAGTTTTATATGTAAAAATTATCGTATTGTTGTTGAGGAATATAATGTCAATTTTCTAGTGTATGAATTAAAAACATTATTGAGTCGACAGTGATTACTTAAGCACCATAAATGCACTTTACTAATTAATAGTTTCTCATAAAATAAATGCCATATACACAGAATAATGGAATCAATGTTCCGACTGTTATCTTGATATACTATCTAGAAAACAGTCTGAACACTGATTTACTTATGGATTTACAAAATACTCAAATTGTTTTAATATTTTATATACAGAATATTATTCCTAATAAAATGTTGTCTGTTATACCATAATCAATGAGTTTGTATTATTTTGTCTGAAGTAGTCATATTCCATATTTGTTATCTAACCACTTCCGTTAAAAAAAAACATTCACAGTTAAAAGTGTTCTTGATTTTATTTTAATAAAAAAATTAAGTTATAGAAAAAATAAACCATTGATTATTTTCATTTTTGAAGTATTATAAAATAATCTATCAGTATTCGCGAATTTGGTTAATTATTGATAAAATTGCAATACACAATCACAATTGGTGTGAAGATTGGTGTTTCTTTTTGCTTATCTTAAGATATTGCGTTTATTATTTTGATTATTGATGAATTATTAGTTTTTGCATTGTGCAATAAATAATCTTTTTCATGCAATGTATATATATATAAATAAAACATATTTAACTCACTTGAACCACCCTTGACAAATGCAATCCAGCTTCCTTAACAATTTTCTTCACATTAAAATCTGGCATTTTCATATTCATTTTTGTATAATTTTAATAAAGAATTTAATTAAATATATTATTAATTGTAGTAATTATGAACGATTGAATAAATAACAATTTACTAATTTGAAAATTTTGACAATTATGCCGCAGTATTGATATTTATTTACCCAGCAATCATAAACAGCACTTTAATTTATTTTGCTCTTCATATGTAGATAATGCAGAGTAGAGTTTAGTCAACCTTTCATTACAATTAGATTTAATTTGTATGAAATGTATCCGGTCGGAATTATTTTTTTTTCTTCTCTTTAAATATATTATGATATAAATAATGATTATAATAAGTTATTCTATTTATTACAATTGAATGCAAAAAACTAGTCGCTGACAATGTAATAATATGGTACTGCCGGGCAAACAGTAAACCTTGTCGTGGTGTCCTGAATTAGAGATTGTTTAATGGTAGTGTTCTCTTATAATTTGGCCTGTGGCAATGTAATGTGATTGCCGAGAATTTGCTCTGAATTTTAGTAGAATTCGAATATAAGATTTGACGACGTAATACACCATTCTTTTTAATTCTTGTGGCAAATGCGTTTATCACTACAAATGCGATAATGTATTGTGAGTTTGAAATTTGAATGATAATACACTTTTATTTTCCAATGCACCACCAACATTGATGACTTTATGTTACTTGGTTTCTTCACATATATTGTTACAGTTCCCATGGCCAAGACACATCTTTTAATTGCTGTGTATACTAAATTTGTAACAATTTTTTACAATAATTTGAATTATAAAATAATTTAAAAATCTAAAATTTCAGTGTGCAAAATTAAATATATTTTTAGTATATAGTCATAATCATAAAAATTTAAACAATTTGGTCAAAGCAAACTAAAAACTATTTGTAAATGAAATTTTAATTTATGTAAATATATTTTTGTAAAGTTTCCAAAAAAAAAAAGGAATACTATTGAAAAAAATATTATTTAACTTAAATTTTTAAATTTGAAAAATCAATCTATTGAAAATCGTGATGTCTGTTAATGTATATTTAAAACCGTTATCCTTAAGTGTAATACCCTCACAATACTGATCTCTTTAAATAAATTATATATGCACAGTTTAGGAATTACATTAGATATTTTCCCCAAAATTCCATAAAACTATATGGTGGATATAAAGCAGTTGGGTTCTCTCGAAATATAGAATAACATGTCAAATTTTATGAAATATATTTTGTTCGCAACAATTACTAATTGCACAAGTATATTAATACACTTCAGACGGTCTGGGTTAGGTACAACCATTGATAACCTGAATTATTGAAATTTTTGATACGGTTAAAATGCAAACGTTATTATATATATTAGGAAAGGTTAATGAATATCGTATTACCGCCCAATGCGTCATTGAAGCATAAAAGTTAATATGATGAAATATTGCTGATAATAATGACTCAAGATCTATGAAAGGACATATTCAATTTTATATATTTTAAATTAAATAAATTATGGAAGAATCGAACTTTCTAATCATAATTATTGTTTATAAATATAGTTTAATAATAATGCTTTTGAGTCAACAGTATAAACACATTATATGGAATTGATTAAATTGTATATAAGAAAATGCGTTTACACTTAATATTCAATAAACAATAATTTAATATACTCGTATTAACAATTTTAAAATCGAAAAATATATTTAAAAAAAAAAAACAATAAAAAGCAAATAATTATATTAATATTAATTTTTAAAAAAGAAGAACAGCTCAAACTGATTAAAATAAGAAATTAAAAAGATTTTTTTTCTGTTTTGTTGGAAAACACAGTGCAAGATATTAGGTATGTAGTTGTTTAAATTCAAGAAAAAAAAAACATATTTTGAATAATTCAAATATTGAAAGCATATTTTTTAATTATAATCTATATAATTTCGAAAGCAACTCCATAACCTTGCACTGTGCTGTCCCATTTCAAATAACCACATATATGATACAATACATATCTTTAGTATTGAAAAATAACTTTAAAAAAGTACTTTACAAAATAAATAGAATATTTCTAGATTTAAAGTTACATATGTACATATATATTTGAATATAATTATCCATTATATAATTCATAATATTATATACCCTTTAGTAATAATAATTAATAATAATTTATATTATTATAAAATAAACAAAATTTTTGTTTAATAAAAAAAAACCATCACCCCATTTTCCTTCTACTCTCTGTCTAAGCAAGAAAAAAAACTCCATTATACGTCTCACCACTATTTATTCATTTTCTTGAATGATATTTCAGTTCTATCAACATTTGGTGTATTTAATGTTGAATTTGAATTATATTTATCTAAAAATAAAATAGAAACTTTTTTAATTGTAATTTTATTTTTGATTTAAAAAAGTGTTAACTTTAAGAGGGGGGTTGCTCAACATATATTTGATTGTCCGCGAAATTACCAAAAACAATATCACACTGTACATAAATGTTATATTTATCGCGTGTGATTATATATTTTAGCATTCGCGACAAGCAATTATCAATGTATTTATTCCATTCAGAAGTTGGTATGCAACACAAAACAACAATAGATTATAATTAGGAACATAAAGTCATTAGGTGATAAGTCATGGCTATACGAGCAATGGGACATCATTTCAATATGTTGAATCTATAGTTGAGCTGTGTGAGAGCTAGCATTATCACGATAACGGATGATGTTACGATTGGTTTTTCTTAATCCATTTGGTGTAAACAAATAGTTAGCTTTTATCCTGAAGAGTCACATAAAATGGTGCAAGGTGATATATTATTATTGTATCCGATAAGCTGCCAACATTGAAAATGATTTGACTTTATTAAAACATTTCAAATTAACATCAAAGTCGTTTAGCTTAAATCGCATAAATTAACACATACTGGAAAATCGCAATTCTATTTTCCTTAACGATTAAATGTTTGAATATTATGTGTACTAAATATCAGAATACAAAATGAGTGTAAACGTTGTTGATGTATTCATTACATAAAATTTTACATCTTATTTAAATTTAAACATATTAAATATATTTATTTAAAATTACTTACCATATTTATCCATACTATTTGAATTTACATTCAATAAATCTGATAAATCAATATTATTGTAAGGTTGATACGATATTAGAGATCCAGAGTCAGTTTCTATATGTATATATTAAATTATATAAAAGAAAAAGAAAAAATCAATGAATAAAATTTGAATTGTTTAAAATTAATAAATAGTATTTAATTTTAAAAAATAAATCTTACCCTCTGTTTTTTTTACTGGATATTCTGCGTTCAAAGATAGGCCATATGGTGGTAAAACATCTAAATCTCCAAATAGCTAAAAAGGTGTATAAGGCAAATAGTAAATTAAAATATATTGTCGGTAAAAAATTAAAACAATACAATATTGAGTTTGTTTATGGTTTAGATGCATGAAAAAGAAAATAAAATTATCATGTCATGCAATGAAGAGATGTTGTAAGGTTTTAGTACTTTTCATCAGAAATAAAAAAGTTGGTCAGC
>JANSTX010024992.1:0-15284 GCA_027564355.1 Penthetria funebris | reverse complement strand
ATTTTATTTATATTTTCTTTTGCTCTATTAACTAATGTTTAATTTTTAATTTTAATTGTAGATTAGAATAAAATTATGAAAATAAATTAACAATATAAATGATAATATTAAAAAACTATTCTATAAATTATTCTTTATAATATTTTACGTTTAAAAAAATTAAGTGATTAACAACCAAATTATAAATATTTAAAAATAAACTTAATAATAAATGAATAAAAACTTTAATAAAAACCGCTCCTTCTTAACATCGATGTTAATACCTCATTTCTGGGTAACAAGCACGACGACGACATAAACAGTCAGTATTATTGCAACTCAAAATTTAAATAATGACCTATGTGTAAAACAGTATAATTCTCTGTAGACAAGATGTCTCAAGTTCAAGTCGTTAACGAGATATTCAAAATTATATTTAGATATGCAATTTAAAATGGGATAATTTCTTACAATTTTAACAATTGTAACAGGAAAACATAACTTATAAGAGGGTGTGATTTTGAAAAATAATTGTAAAAAACTTTCAAACGGTAGTAGATAGAAACTTCGTGTCTTAGAATAAATCATTGATGCGGATACAACGCATCTTTTGACCGTTGCTTCAATCGTATTCAACTAAATTGCCAGCCTGAAATATTGAATATATCTTTTACGTGATATTCGATAGGTGTGATCCATTATTTCATATTCTTATCATTTTAAAGTGGTAATGGTAACTCTACTCATTAAAGATTATGTTCTATAGACACTATGTGTACAACTGCTTGAATCTCTGTAAATACCATGTTTCAAGTTTTAACCGGCTATCAGATATTCAATTATATTTAGATTCAATATTTAAAATAGTACAATTTCTCACATTTTTAACAATCGTAAAAACATATAATTTATAACAGGGTGTGCTAATGAATGAAATTGTGAATATCTCGTAAATAGTAATAAATAGAAGCTTTGTGTATTAGAAAGAATCATTCATATGGGTAAAGCACATCTTATGAACTTTTATGGGAGACGTCATATGCTTCGGTGTGGATCAAAAGTCGAAATAATGATTTAAACACCACTGATTAATTAAATACTTTAGATAGCTTAAGTTATGGATTCAAGACATTGATAAATAAAAACTTGGAAAATTTCAATAAAATACGATTTTATCCAAAAAAAAAAAAAAAATAAAACAAAACGTGATTAATTAATCAATTACATTGTTAATTAAACTTAAATTAAATTAATTTTACTTTGGTTTATTAAAAGGGCAAAATAGCAAATCTCTAACAAGATGAATGTTCCACACAAAACATTCTTATTTAAAAATGCGACTCCATTGCCCGTGTTTCAGGTTTTTCTAAAAATTAAAATAAAAAATTATGAATTTTAAAAACTAAAACAATACTGTAAATTAAATAAAAACATAATTATTGAACACCTACGGAATTATAAAAAGGGATTAACAAAACCAATATTTATTTAACGATTATCAAAATCATTTGTTCCTTATCATTTCAATTGATCATTTTATAAATACATTACATTATACTGAGTAATTCATTCGCTTAAATAATAAAATATGAACAAAAAAAAAATGGAAAGAAAGCGAATCTGTCTGTTTAGTTTAAATTTTACCCCATCCCATTCAATAAATAACAATCGCTTGTACAAGCCCACTTTCTGTGGAAATTTAGACAATTCAGAGTTCACATTGGTCAATTAATGGAAACAAATTAGCAATTGTGTTAGAACAATAATATAGGTGTTGATCGTATCTTATTTCGAAATCACAATCTATAACATTATAACATTATACAAGAAATCATTTTCCAATTGTATTTCAGAACATAGGTGTAGACATTCATTGCTGCTTAGTTTGTATAATAGATACTCGACAATCATTTGCCAGCAAAAATACAAATATTTACGTATCTTTTATTATGATCAGCTAGTTGAGAGGCAAATTCACCATGAGACGAAAATATACCGCAGTTATGACTGAACGCACTCAATTCACCATATATTTTTCTTTATGTTTGACGCATGTGCTCAGAACACCTGAAAATACTACATACTAGAGTCCTTAATGAAAATAAAGCATCGCGTTATTCTAGGACGACCTAGTTGACTTTTATTTCCTGGGAATTCTAGACTAGTCATCTCAGTCTATGGTCAATCCAATTCCACATTGCAACTTTTTTTATTTTTGTGAAATTTCCGAATAACATCCATATATAATTCGGTACCCTACATTATGTTACAGTACCACCATCATCTATTGTTGAAAAACTTTCCAAATACTGGAAGTCCTTCATTTCGTACATATCGTCATCCTGCAACTGGACTTGGCACAGTAACGACGGATATTACAGTGTAAAATGAATATTTAGTTAGTTAATAATAAAAAAAAAAAAAAACAACAACAGCAGGGCATAACTTTTAATGTACAATTTATGCATTGTTATATAATTACATTCTAATTTTATATTATATTATTAATTAATAAATTTTGTTTCATAGATAGATATACAAGCCTATATAGCTATATATACTCTTTGTTTATTTATTATTATTTGTTTTTTTTTTTAATTAAATTAGTTTATTATAAAAAACGGCACACAATTCTGAATAAAAACATCAAAATTTAAGATTAATAAATACATATATAATTATGACACACAAAATTCATCAATTTTCTGGATTCGTTATTTTTTTTAATTTTTTTTTATAATACAATAAGCGGTCGTTCAGCTAATTCTTTGGCATTTCTTCGCTCATTTAACTCCTTGAGAATATCCTTACCGAATGCTTCATGTACATTACTGAAGGAAAACTCTTCAGTTTTTAATAACATTGAAGATGTTTGATTATTCACAATATTTGTTTTAAATTCATGTTGTGTATTTGGTACACATGTGGGTTCTGTGCGACCAACAATGACCGTGTTTTTATTGGTGTTGTTATCAGATGTGATGATGATACTGCCTGTATCATTTCGTGTCGAAATAACTGCGAATGAGGCAACGCAAAAATAATCATCAACAAAAGAATACACAAATTTATATAATTTTGTTGAAAAATGAAAAGCATAAAATTTGTCCAAAATAATAATAAAAAAAAAAATTACAAAAATTAACAAGAATATAACAATTAACTACGAAAAGAATAATATAAAAAGATAAGTGCAACCAGTAGCAATTTGTGTTCTAATTATGTTTATATAATGCAATGGACATGAAGAGTATATTTTACCTATAAATAAAAAGTTTTCTGTAATAACCACAAGCTAATATGTAATAACCACCGTGAATAGCCACCCAAATATCTAGACAAATAAGGCAAAATTTTAAAAAGTGCAATACACGATTTTTTTTTAATTCAATCAAATATTGTAGGTTTGAAGTTTGAATTTATAATCAATTGTTTAAAATCTCACCATCTACCTAAAAATTGTGTACAGAAAATAGATTTAAAAATGACTGTCTTAAATTAGGCACTTGCTCTACATAGATTAGCACCCTCGACTCAGATATTTCCCAGTTACATGTTCATGTTAGCCGTGACGTGGATGTTAGATATATAGGTGTTAAGAAGAAGAGGTTATTGATTAAATACCTTCACGTCACTTCGTTGATAGACGTGAATTTATCAATTAAAATTTTTTATAAAATGAATTCATAATTGATATGGTCGTACGGTAATACTTAGCGTTACTTCACTGTAAACCTTATGTGACCACGTATGGTGTCGAACGGTAATAGTTATGTGGCTTCACTTAGGATAATAACTTGTGAAATTTTTCTAATGAACCACTTATATCGCCACAGTGTAAAAAGACACATTTCCCATACCCTCAGGCTAAACTATATATGGTAATAAAAGACGTAAACTTTTCAATGAAGCAGTTATTCTTCATCTTCTTGCCTTATTCCTGCTCACTACTTCTTTTTCTTCAAATATAAATTAAATTTTCTATTTGTGACATTTTTAATCGAGCACACAAAACCACGGGCACCGATATCAACAGGATCCAATCGCACTTTGTAGAATATCATAATCGATTTTGACATGCATTTGATGCGATTCTTTTGTGATCGTTTATATTATTCAATTTGAGCAATCTTCACCATTCACATTTTCACAAAATCCTAACTAATCAAATTTTATATTCAACTAGACTGTTAGGTCTAGTTCTAGATAGAATTGTCATTAGTCATATTTTTCTAGATACCCTACAATTACAGTGCCCTTTCCAGGTCTTTTCTCATCTAGGATGAAGTATATGATAATCAATTTAAAAAAAGGTAAGACTTGTGTGAGAAGGTTTCAGAGAACGTTGCAGTTCTTACATATGTTATTTGGCGTCTTTAAGTAGGCATTCCAATAGTATGTGGTACAATTATGGAGACTATGATATCGTACTTCACAATTTTAATTTCTAAATCGTGAAATTTACATATTCGACTTACATTAGAATGTAAATGATGTATTTTATTGGTACTTTCTTTTCCTGTATATTTTTGACGAGGGTATGAGAAAGGCAGACACGAACTGCAACATGATATTAGATGTGTACTAAATAGTCTACTGGTAAACTGAACCAGACTGTACTCTTAAATATTACTGTGATTAATACATTTATACATAAGCTTCCAGTTTATAATTTTACGTGTTTAGCAATAAATCAATTGTATAACAACGACCGTAGTATGTCATGGCACGCCAGAAAACCGAAGGATTTCTCCCAAAGATATGTGTTTTGAACAAAGCCACTTTGCTTTACATTTATTACCCTAAAGCTAACCTAGTAGTTTCTTCTCTTATTGCTGAATTTCCAATATTTAATTTTATGCTTAATTTAATTTCTACATGACTGGTATTAAATCCAAATAGAAAATACGAAATACGTTACAGTTTAGTGTGTCAGCGTTGAGACACGAAATGATACACTCTAATGAATTCAAATTATTTCACTTATTTCAATATTATGGAGGTTTTAGAGTAAATTTTCTTAGACATTTCTATGTTATATTTATTTTAAATAGAATATTAGTTTCGACTCTATAGCATCACTATTGTTAGCATTAGTAAATACTTGTCACTAATTCAGCTTTATATTGAATAATAGCACATGTATATGATCATTTTAAGTTGTTATTTACTAAAACAATTACAATTATCGCAGTGAGAAATGCCGTATTAGCTAACAGGACAGCGCTTTTTATACGATTTAGTAGTGCAGTAATAAATTACAATTGATATTTAAATAAGCAAAAAAAATAATATTAATAATTTTGTGCCTTTAACATAATAAATAATAGCAATTTTCTTATTGTTTCTTTTCACATTTAATGATAATTGACGAAATTATAAAATGTCCGTTAATTTAAAATAAAATCATTAATTTTATAATAAAGCAAATTAATTTTGTGAAAAATTGAAATAATAAGAAATAAAAGAAGATTATGAATACAAAGAAAAACCAATAATAGAAATAGACTTACTTGTTGCTGATGAGATTCCAATATCAGATGTTATTTCGTTTTGTGGTGACAATAAAATCGGTGGTGCAGTTTGTGAGGGTTTATTAAATGGATTGTGTCGCCTCGGCGGTGGTTTCGGTGCAAAATTTATTGATTGTGATGTTACTAAATAAATTAATTAATTAAATATATTTATATAACAATTTATCAAAATTAATATATTGACAATTTAAATTACATTCGGTTACAACTGCTGAACTATTGATTGCAGTTTTGTAACACAAATTAAATGAAACTACTAAGTCCAGCAGGTAAACAATAAAAATGTATAATCATGGTGTACACAAGATATGTGAATTCATTATATGATAAAAAATAACATCCAAATTTTTAAGGTAGTGATATTGAAAAATTAAATGCAATTTCTGTGATAGAGCACTTAAATTTACATATCGATTAGACATTGTTGGGTTGGATGATGTTAAAATTCAAATTAAATTATTGAATTAATCGTCAAATGTTGGAAACTGTTTAAAGTAAAACGCAAAATTATGTTGTTTGAAAAATATTAATATATGACTGAATAAAAATCAATTCAAGACATTTTAATATTTATTTTAGAAAAAGAAACAAACGGAACCAACGCTTATCATTATTCCATCACTAAGTCATTTTGGTATTCCACAATAAATCAATGTTTATCGAAATCATAATCAACGGCTAATTACAAATTTTTATAATTAATTGAATTTTTTTTTTTTTTTGCTGCGAATTCAGTCCAATTAATAGACGTATAATTGATTTTTTTTTTGTTTGTTAATCTTACCTTTAACAGTACCTTCAATTTCATCTAATTGCCTTTGTAATTCGGCCACCATTAATTTCATATATTCATAACCGGCACAAGTTAACGCTTTCATCCATTGTTCCATTAATTCTTGTGTTTCGGCACATAAAAAGTACGTACGATTATTTAAACCATGAAATACAATTTGAAAACAATATTGTTCACCATCTTCAGCTAGTTCTATTAAAACAAATTAATAATTTAATTAAAGTTGTAATAGTAATGACAAAAAAAAGAAAAAAACCTTTGACTATACCTATTGTACAGCCTTCTAATATAATAACACCCAACACTTCTCGGTCACCTTTCTTTTCAAAATAAAACAATAGATTTCCTTTTAATATAAAATAACGTTTCTGATATGATTTATTAACTTCACCACGTTTTAAAAGATAACCCTCCAGATCAACCGGTGGACTAGTAGCAAATAAACTCAAATTTTTCTCATTGATTTTCATTATGCTGAAATCTAAGAAAGATAAAAATTATTATGATTTTCATTTAATGGTTCACTTTCTATTTTGATTGTAAACAGCAATATGATTTTGAAAATGTTCAAATAATCAAATAATAATAATCAAATAATCGAATGGACAATTCTACTTTTTCAGTATTTATTGTGAACAGTCGCCGTTTATAAATCATTTTGTAAAATAACGAAGCAGAAACATGTACAAGTTATTGTTATTTGAGCAGAAGACAAGCTATTATTTAATGATTTAACCTTTCAATTTGTCCGGAAGCATCAATTATGCTTAACGCCAAATCTCTTAACTAGTATGTCTACACGTTGCACGTTTGTGTCTCTAGAGAGAATAGAATTATTGACGAATGGAGTGATCAACTCAAATTTTTCGTTAATCAACCATACAGTAGTCGTTATATTTTTCAATTTTAAGCAATCTTCATCATTTCCATTGTCACATAATCCTAACTAATCCAATTTTATGTGACGTGAATGGAGTGACCGACTCAACCAATTTTTACCTAGACGTGGTGTCACTCGATAACGGTATATGTCAGTAATAGCATTTGATCGAGGCTAAAAAGATGGTGTTAACGTCGTGTCTTTTAACTATTTGCAAAAATAATTCAACAACAAACTAAGTTTCTGCACCAGTCTATTAAAATATTCGAATGTATAACTGGATAATTATGATGGATCCTATATTTTCCAGTTGGCAAATTTTAATTATAATTATGTGCGTTTACATTTAATGTTGCCCTATGCTCAATCGAGGCGTTAAAGTTTAGAAAATTATATGTTTACCAGGAGTAGGTATATTTTTCTCTAAACTGATGAAAATGATTCGCGTTGTCTATATCGTAATTCGCAATATAGAGAGTTTTGCATCGTGGAAAACTTGGTGATATTTTTTATGTACATTCGGGTGTAAAACAGGCATGTAAACTGTCACCATGAATCAAACTAAACTTTGAACTGCATGTTATCAGATGGGTCGACTTGACGATTTTAATTTCGCTGATGACATTTGTTTGCTATCGCAATCTGAGACGGACTTGACAGTGGAATGGGAACGAATTGTGAAATACAGCTCACAATTCGGTCTAAAGATCAATGTTTCAAAGATGAAACTAACAAAGATTTGTCAGTTGCAAAGAAATACAAAATTTGGGAAATATATTTGACAATTAATGGTGGTGCTGAAAAAGGTGTATAAACAAAAAGGTCGTCAAATGTTTGGTGTGTTGAATGGTGTCTGGCGGTCATTGGTTGAAAGTGATGGATACAGATCGTGGCGGTTGTTAGTTGACACCCTATGCTTCCGCATGATAGTGCAGAAACAGTAGGATAATACATTTAGACAATAAAATTTTAATTACTCTTTGGGTGTCGTCCTACACAATAACGGTAACCGCTAGATGGTAAAATGCTTATTAAACAACTAAATATCAGAATTCTCTAAAATTTTATCCTATAAGATAATAAGTGAATCAAGTGGTTCTTTATGGTAGAAAGAAGTTTCGTTCTTACAGTATTTTTCTTACCACCATCGAATTGGAAATGTTATTAGTTATTGTTTTCATTTAACTTATTACACATAAAAATATTGAATATATAATTTTGTGAGAATTTAAAATAAAAACACTTTTTTTTTTCAAAAATAGAACACATTGTAATAAAAATAGAGTATTACTAACAAATATAATTAGAGGTTATTTTCATATTTAAAAATAAATAATTTAATTTGGTCATGTATACGTACATATTTAAGGAGTAAATAATCAAATTATTGTATTTCTTTTATTTTCATTTTATATAGTTAAATGTTTGATATAAATAAATATAAAATAAATGGAAAATAATCTAAAAGATGACGAAAGATTGCCACTGACATTTACTTAAAAAGTACATAATTGGCATATGAAGAAGTTGGTTGCAAACGAGTGTTCGATGGAAGTACAATGCAAAGTTAAACAAAAAATAATTAAACAAAAATTCGAATTGCATCATTAGTAAAAAAGGATATCACACGCGACATTTATCCTAATTTTTGGAATTATTTTAAACTTTCTAAATAGAGGACGATTATTTGCTTTTAACCTTGATACAGGATACAGGTAAATTTTTCAAACCAAATATTTGACAAAATTATAATCGCATAGTGAATGTTATCCATAAATGGCTGCATACAGTATTATAAATATTGACATTATAAATTTGTTTATGTTTTGATTAATTTCATTTCCAATTTCTTTGAATTTAAATAATTTTTATATTTTTATTTACTAAATAAAGTTTATTGTAAATTTAACAACAAAAAAATAATGTCTAATGAGAAAAAAGTAAGTTATTTATTTATAAAAGTTTATTTGGTGTCTTTTTTTTGTTTAAATTAAAATGAATAGAAATAATAGTATGTTAACGTAACCTCAACGTAGAAATTTGTGCACATACAAATAGTAATAACAATGGAATAAATTTACCCAGTTTTGTTTGATTAAACAGGATATGCCAATAATAAATTTTCATCAATTGTGACACGCAGGACATCGTCCAAATTGATGACGACGACCCGACGGAATTCAAAGGCAATCATCTAAACCATTAAGCAACATTGCCACTGTATATTGCGGTTAATTCTGTTATGCCTTCTTAAGATCTATGTATGTCTTGTGGGTGTGTAAAATTCTTGATCATATTTTGTAAATCACTACAGTAGTTGCCATTGATGAATACGAAGTGAATTTCTAAAATATTAGAATGTCGATGTCTCAATACAGTTCACAGTGTTTACGCCAATGAGTGGTTGTAACTAAACCTATTAGGTATGATTGATAGTATGGATAGAGTTATGATAGTACGATTGACAATATAAGAAATGTGTGTAGGATCGACAGCCAATTGTTCAAGAATATGGGCTATGAAGGCACCTAAGTACAATAGTAGACACACAACAAATTTTTAATTATTCATGTCGATATTATACTATTTGTATATAAATATTCAAGAAAAATTGTTTGCAATATCGCCGACGACCAGTTACCCCAGTGATATAACGGGTCCAATTCCATTTTCTTCGATTTACAATTCTGTTCATCCTCCAGATCTGCAAAAATTATCAATTCATTTTTTATTTGGGCAGTAAATTTTCGTAGTATATACCTGAGGCACCGAATTACGCAGTCATACAATAGTACAGATAGACAATTAATTTTAAAGATACGTAATTTAAGATTTTTGAAATTTAAGATGATCACCACACTCAATTGAGCATGTCTTACATTTTCCAAGCCTTCTGTATATGTTAACTTTACATCTGTTTAAACACAGATTGTCAAAAAAACTCCCCAAAACATTGAAAGTCGTCATCTATGTCTTCGTCACATTGAAGTGAAAATCGTCTAGACGACGTACTACACTGATTTATTTGTGCAGCGATAAAACTCTTTGCTATTGAACAGATTTATTTTTTGAATGGTTAAAAAAAATGTATTTTAAAACAATTTTTCTTTTCTATTCTTTTTTCAGAAAAAATGGATTAATTCTGTATTTGAAGATGATATTTCATTAATTAAAGAACCTTCATTTAAAAAACCAAAATATGGTCAATTTTCAAAAACATTTAGTAATAGCATTTGTAATAATTCAAGTAAAACAATTTCTTCTCCATTGGCCACAACAACAATTGTAATCAATAATGTTTTACCATCATTAAAATTCAATTCATCTTCATCAAATTGGATTGAATATTTTGCACCCCAAACAATTTGTGATGTTTCTGTGCATATTAAAAAAATTGATGAAATTAAAAATTGGTTGAATTTTTATGAAAAAAATAAATCAAACAAATTGTGTGGAAAAATTTTATTATTAACAGGACCTTCAGGATGTGGTAAAATATATTATTAAATAAACAATAATACAATAAACAAATATTTATGGTAATTATTTTCAAAAAAAAAACACAACTTTAGGAAAAACTGCTACAATTAAAGCAATTGCACAAGAAAATGGTTATGATATTGTAGAATGGATAACACCAACTGATACCGAATTCATTTCAAATGAATATAATGATGGCAATTTACAATTTGAAACACAAATTGATAAATTTTCACATTTTCTATTTAAATCATCAAGATATGCATCGGTGTTTCAGTGTCTCAGCAGACGCATAATTTTGGTAGAAGATTTTCCAAATATTTTCCTAACCGATTCGGCTGCCTTTAAAGATGTTGTAGAGTAAGTTAAAATTGTTTCTATTTTCTTTGTTTGTTTTTAATTTTTTACTAATTTTACATTCATAATATTTAATTTATGATTACTTAAGACATTATTTGAACTATGGGAAAGTGCCATTAATTTTTATAGTCACAGATACAAAAAGTAAAAAATTAAATATTGCATTTAATTTATTTTCGGAAACATTTCGTCAAGAATATAAAATTGAACACATAAGGTAAGGTTTAACAAAATGTTTTTCTTTCTATCAATAAACATACATTTAAATTATCAACTTAAATATATCTATATATACGATTGTTAATGAGAATGAAAGATCCTGAGTGCTGGCTTCCACACAACAAATTTGAAAAATATGTGACTAAGTGTATGACCAGTTTTTTAGTATTTTGTTTTGAAAAGTGTAAATTCTGTAAAGCTTCTAAATAATCTGATGTAATAGGTGATGAACGGAGTGACCTACTGGTGACTGTATGTTTATGCATCACACTATACTGATCTTAATGTGACGCAGGCTTTTTTTTAAAAAAGAACATGTACATGTAAATTGAAATGAATGACAAATGATTTTAATGTATATTATTTATTTTTGTTCTTATTTTCTGATCATTTTAAAATGTTTAAGCTTTAATTCGGTGTCCACAACTTTGATGAAAAAGGGTTTGAAACGAATTTGTACTTTAATGCAGCAAGCGTCAATAGCCCAATATTATAAGCAACCAACCCAAGATATATTTGATAGCATCATATTAACATCACAGGGTGATATACGAAATGCAGTTATAAATTTGCATTTTGCTTCACAAAAAGGTAATTTTAAGTTTATGGGAAATTTTTGTAAAACAACAAATGGCTAATTATTAATTTTTAAAGATGCCATCGAATTACCTACTGAATTGTCCACAAATGTTGGAGTAGTAAAGCGAAAAATTGTTAAAAATAGGAAGTTAAAGTCAGTTGGATGTGATGAAAATTTAACAATAATGCATGCATTAGGACGGGTATATAATCCGAAATGTACGTTTTTTTTTCACTTGTTTTTATAATTCTAAAAATATGAAGATCTAATCATTAAATCTAACATTAAACCTTGTATCGTTTCATTAAATTCAAAATCTAATTTATTTGTAATAATAAATTAATTTTGACAATGAATAGGAAGGACGAATATGTGTATGAATGTTAAACGTTAACATTCATACGTATTTTTATTCCTCCTATCCTTTGAATAATTTAGTTCATATATTTGTATTTTTTAAAAAAATATTTTTTTATAGACGTCGATTCACCATTAAAGAATTTTAAACAATTACATCATTCACCCGAGAGCATTACAGACGCTTTCATATCTCAGCCAATGAATTTTTTGTCTTTGTTACATACAAATTATTTAGTACACTTTTCAAATATTGAAGACATATGCGATGCATCAGTGGAACTGTGTAAAAGTGATATTTTTTTAAATGAATGGAGGGTAAGTAATTTCTATTATTTTGAATTAAAATTGTGTTATTTAAGTTTTTGACACAAAAATATTTCGATATCTTTTGCGGTTACAGTAAATGCCATTGGTTTAATTATCTGCCGAAAATTTCACTTTGAATCATTTGAAGAATTTATCATTTTTATGTGGAAAAGAAAGTATAGGACGTTCAATAATAACATTTGCACAATAAAATCCTATTTGCATCGTTAAATATATACGTTTAAATGTTTATTTGATGTGAATGTCCTAAGATCAAATTATTATTACAATTTTTCAATAACAATCAAATTAGATACGATGTATTTCTTACATCGTATCTTGTCTCGATTTATTTTTGTTTAAACATTTTTATTTTAATAAATAGAAATTCTGTTTTAGGATGATGGTCTATCACACATTGGACTTAATTTAGCTATACGAGGTGTTATGGTGAATAATCAAAAACCAAGAGCAGGTTGGATGCCAATTAAGGGACAGAAAAAATACGATAAGACGTAAGTTGTATTTTAATTGTTCTATTATTTGTATGTGATTTTATTTCTCTTATAGTCAAAACTATTATGAAGAAATAAAAAAATTTGGCATTGATAGTTCAACATCGTCAAATGTATTAGCATCGGATTATCGAACTTATGTAAATATCATTAAATCAATAAAATAAATAAGTTATGTAATGAATAGTTAAATTTGATAAATATAAAAAGAAATAATAAACGTGTATCAATTTAATGTATTGGAAATAATTATACGTTGTCAATTCAATGATAGCTGAACATAAAATTGGTAAAGGAACGTAAATAGGAAACATACAAAAAAAAAAGTATATTCAACTACGACTTACCAACACGCTTAGTCAGCATAATTCTATGACAATGAAAATGGTAAATATTTATCACACTGAACAACCTCGACATCTTGTGAGTTGGATTACTGACTTTGCGTCAGGTTGCCCGCTGGCATTAAAACAAAAAATAAATAAAATAAAATAAAATTAGTTTTTTTTATGGACAACCAATAAATTCAAATGTAAACTAATTTCTTCAAACGAATCTCCGAGAGTTTGGGAACTATCAACAGTAAAAGTGAATTAGGAATGTAAATTTATTGAGAGTAGATACTTGGAATATCGACTTAAACTTTATTAAAATGGCAATAGTTCATCAATCTGCTAATGAGATTACCAATTTATAACTAAACAATATTGAAACATAATCAGTATAGACACACGAACATTAATCCTATCTATTTTATACAATAGTTATTTTATGCTCTGGTAATTGTTAACGTCTTCTAATTTACATATACAATCTAAACTTAAATAGTATTCTAAAATTTAATGCATTACAAGAAAATGTATGTATAACAGGTTAGATATTTTCGATTTGAACTTGTAAATTGTTCATGACCACATTACTAAATAAAACATTTTTTGTTTCCACATATGAAGTATACATGAAGTACACAATTATTATTTGTTTCTATCCATGTACCTCTGACATTTATCATAAACACATGTGACTTGTAAGCATGCAAATGTAGCGCATAAGGGACATATTGCAAGATGTTTCAACACATATTTACCGGTTTTTGTTCACGATGTTACCGTATGTGTTTTAGTTTTTTATAAATGGAGATTTTGTAGGGAATTTCACATATACATTTCTCAGATGTTCATAAAATCAAATTTCATACGGTGTTTTAATATGATAAAGGTTACTTGGGTGAAGGTTTAAATAAAAAACGGATTTAGTTTTATGCTACGGCGATAATTATTTAATATTTTAAAAATTAATTCTTTTTTTAAACATCGATTTTCAATGTTGACAATAAATGGTTGTTCAATTAAATATTCAATTAATTGAATATTATCGGAATAGGCAGCTAAACGTAATACATTTTAATAATTATAAAATTTCAATAATGTTTTTAAATTAAATTTTGAAGTGTGGAACTGATAGACGGTTTTCTTATTATTATTTTACTCGATATTGATATTCCATATTAATTGAAACAGTGTCCAGTGGAAATAAAATGTCCAATATGTTCCAAGTATGTTCAAACCATGGTCGGCTAGAATCACCATCCAATTCACCACTTGCAGCCATAAACTCTTGTTGGTGTTCTAATAAATTCATTAAATCAATATCCTCGCATAAAATACCTTCATGAAAAATTATCTCACCATGAGTCGTTCGCAAATCAGATATAATTGAAAATAAATCTTCAAGACCATTATCGTAATAGTAATCGCTTAGATCCTGTCTCAATAATGACCTAATTAGAAATCGAATTATTTCAAAATTACCTTCATTAATCGATATATGGTAAATATTACGTTTTTTCTCTTCTGTTTCATAAAATTGCATTGAATTTTCTTCCCATTTATTTATCAGATTTTCACCAAATAAATTATATGTTAATTCTGATAGAAATTTTCTTTCCAATTGATTATTTAAAAATCTTCGAATAATTTGATATTCATTTTTTATAAAAATCTTTGTTAACATGAAAAATGCAAAATTTGAGTTTTCAATCAATTTACCATCATTGTGTTTATTTCTTAATTTTTTATGAAAATATTTCCCAATAAAATATTCAGCAAATGTACGATGTATGAAATGTGCTTTATTACCATCATCATCTACATCAACACGATCAATAACACCCATATTTTGTTTACCATCTTTTACGTCATTTAATAATTTTTTTAATTTTTCATTTTCATCATGTGAAATTATCATTTGTGTTAAATCATCAGTTGTGAAATACATT